>PITA01006038.1:0-12934 GCA_004023965.1 Spilogale gracilis | reverse complement strand
CCTTACCACTCCTCCTCCAATTCCCTCTTTCTTTATGTCATTGGGTATCATTCTCAGCTTTTGGGTGTGTACGGATCCCTTTGAGAATCTGACATAAGCCATGGACACTCTCCTTGAAGAGAAAAGCACATATGGAATTCTGCCTACAAGTTCAAGAAATTCATGGAACCCCAAGGCCCACTGCTGAACCCCCCTGTGAGTCCATGGGTTCCAGAGGCCCAAGAGGCCCGGCAGCCAGCAGTGCCCCCAACAGGCAGCCCCTGCCACACAATGCACTCGTCCCTCAGGGCCGCTGCTGTTCCAGGCGGGCTGCCCTGTCTGTCCTGTCCGTGCCGCCTCTTGGACACGAGCTCTGCCTGAGTGTCCCCCTCACTCTCCCAGATCTGTGCCTGCACCCCTTTATTCTTTCTTCAGATGCCCGTCCCCCTTTCTCTTCACCATCCTTCTGTCACCAAGGCACCCCTCCCTGGGGGGTGGCCCTCTAGGCCCAGGGCCCTCCTTCTCCAGCCCACCTCAGCACCTCCCTTGGCCCCTAATGGGGCAGCTCAGAAAGCTGCTAGGAAACGCCTCTGGGAAGGACTCTAGTTGAGCAGAAGCTCCTGACAGGCGGCTTAATTCCTTCCCATGGGGCCACAGTCAAGTTCAGCAGAGCTGCTCAGGGGTGAGGAAGCAGCTGGTGCTGGGCAACGCCTTGAGGAAGGAGCCCGGAACATGGAGGAAGATGACAAGACAGAATTCCTTAACGTTACATTAGAATGTGCTTCTGCGCATCTCCCCTCACTGTGGTCCCTACAGCAACATATGGAGGAGGGAGACAACTCCTCCCCCCTCATGGCCCCTTTCCTTCAGAAAAGGTCGTTCTCACTCTCTTTCATCACATTGCTTGCATTTTCATGTTGCATCACACCTAGGAATCTTGGTGCTTTCTCAGAATGGAAACTTCTGGAGGGTAGAAAAATCTGGCTCTCTTCCTGAATAGGTGACGAAGTAAATGCTTCATGAATACTGTTTACACCTGTGGGGACTGTCCCCCCAAGAGGCTAATGCTTTAATGCAAAACTGTCCCAGTGAAGGGGTTCAGGATGAGCCACCCCAAAATAGGCCACTCTAGTATATGGATTGTTTTGAGCCAAAGACACTTGGAAAACAGCTAGCATGTGGAGGGGCCTTCCCTGAACCCCTCTTACCTGCATCAAGACAGACCATTCAACAAGAACTCAACAATCATGAATCCTCTCCCAGAGAGTTTCCACAACCAGGAATAACGGACTCATCACAGGACAGGAAACTAGAAATCCATACCACATGCAGAAGAACTCTGTCACAAACTCTCATACCTTCCATCTATTCTTCTAAGGGTCCATTTGTCTTTCCTCAAAATCATTTACTCTCCCCGTTTCCCATTCCCCTTCCTCCTCCTTATTAAGACCATATATAAGCTCTTTAATCTCATTGCCTTTTGGAGTATTCACTTTTTTTTTCCTCTGATGCACCATGCACATAATATTAAAAATTAATAAATCTGTATGCCTTTTCTGTTAATCTGCTGGTTGTCAGTGTCCTTCCCAGACCCCACTATTGAGCCAAGGACTACAGAAGGAGTCTTTCCAATGCTCAACACCACTCATCATCAGGGAAATACACATCAAACCCACCATGAGATACCAAGTCACACCTGTAAGAATGGCTAGAATAAACAAGTCAGGAAACAACAGGTGTTGGCAAGGTTTCAGAGAAAGGCGGACCCCTCCTACACTGTTGGTGGGGATGCAAACTGGTGCAGCCACTCTGGAAAACAGTATGGAGGTTCCTCAAAAGGTCCAGCAATTGCACTACTAGATATTTACCTGAAGGATACAAAAATACTGATTGCCCCGATGTTTAGAGCAGCATGATCAACAATAGGCAAACTATGGAAAGAGCCCAAATGTCCATCAACTGATGAATGGATAAAGAAGATGTGGTATATACACATAATGGAATACTACTTGGCCACCAAAATGAATGAAACCTTGCCATTTGCAATGACATGGATGGAGCTAGAGTGCATTATGCTAAGCGAAATAAGACAGAGAAAGACAAATACCCTATGATTTCACTTATACGGAATTTAGGAAACAAAACAGATGGAACAAATGGGAAGGGAAATAAAAAGAAAAAAAGAAGGAAGCAAACCCTAAGAGACTCTTTTTTTAAATATTTTATTTATTTGAGAGAGAGAATGAGAGAGAGAGCATGAGAGGGAGTAAAGTCAGAGGGAGAAGCAGCCTCCCCATGGAGCTGGGAGCCAGATGCGGGACTCGATCTTGGAACTCCAGGATCATCACCTGAGCTGAAGGCAGTAGCTTAACCAACTGAGCCACCCAGGCACCCCCATAAAAGACTCTTAATGAGGGAGAACAAACTGAGGGTTGATGGAGGGAAGTGGGCAGGAAATGAGTTAAATGGGTGATGAGCATTAGGAGGTGCAGATTATGATGAGCACTGGGTTTTGTATGTAAGTGATGAACCACTAAATTCTACACCTGAAACCAAAATTACACTGTAAGTTAACTAGAATTTGTATAAAAATTTGGAGAAATAAATAGAAGATCTAACAAATGAACAACAACAACAAAAGGATATTCTTTCCTCCCCTACAATGGCAAAGTTTGGGCTGCTCAGAAGGTAACTTACCTCAGGACCTTGAAGTTCTTTACCACTAACTGTAACATCTCCCTTCTTTATTAATTATAGAACCTTGATTCTGTTTTTGTTCCTTCAATTTAAAAAAAATGTAGATTTACATGCAGTTAGCTTGTAAGGAAATACTAGAGATCACATATACCTTTCCCCAGTTTACCCCAGTGGTAACATCTGGCAAAACTATAGAACACCATCACACCAGGAAACCGACATGGACACAATCTGGTGACGAGCAGAGTACACCAGTTTTATTTGAATCCATGCCCATTTGCCTGTGTATATTTCCTTCTCTGCAATGTTATCACATGTACGATACACGTAACCAGCACCACAGTCAGGACACAGAACAGTTCCGTGACAAGGATCCCTGGAGCTACCCTTTGACAGCACACATCACCCCCTTCTCCCCCATGTTCCAACTCCTTGCGACCATGAATCTCTCCCCTATTTCCATAAGGTTTGCCGTTTCAAGGATGTTATACAAACAGTATCAAATGGGATGTAACTTTTTGAGAGAACCTCAATGTTCAGTGGGCATTCTGCCACCCAGAACAAAAACATCATTTCCCAGCTTCGCCAGACTCTCGTATGGCTATGTGACCACATTCTGAGCAGCCGGACTTAAGTAGAAGTGTTATTTGGGACTTGGGGGAAGGTTGCTTAAAGCTGGAAAGCCAACTCGGCTGGAAAAGTCCTCCCTTTGGCTCTTCTCCTAGTCCTCCTGGTCTCGATGGGGATGTGTGATATTGTGATTTATGACAGGAAATGTAAATTTGGTCTTCATCTAATTCCTGGCACAGAACTCCTAAACCCCTGGGATTTCATAAATCTTGAAAGCAATAAAGGTGTCTTTTGTTATGTTCATAGGTAATTTCTGGAAAGCCCCTAGGTAACCAGAGGACAGAGGCTGGCTGCCAGGGGAACTAACCCTGGGATTAGAGTACTGGAACTTTCAATCCAACTTCCTGGGAGAGGGGTTCCGAGGGCTTCAAGACTGATGAGCCTATGGAGGTTGGGGAGAGTGGTGTGTTCAGAGGGGCCATGGAAGCTCTGCACCCTGCCCCTCACACCTTGCCTATGTATCTCTTCATCTGGCTTTGTAATAAACCAGTCATCTAGTGAGTAAAA
Source organism: Spilogale gracilis (assembly GCA_004023965.1). NCBI lineage: Eukaryota > Metazoa > Chordata > Mammalia > Carnivora > Mephitidae > Spilogale > Spilogale gracilis. The sequence goes on along the minus strand of PITA01006038.1, from coordinate 9,121 downwards.
GATTTTCTGAATTCAGTGAGCTGCTCTAGGAAATTGACTGAACCCAAGGAGGAGGTTGACAAACCTCCAATCTACAAAAGCACAGGTGATAATGTGGACTTGCAACTGGCACCTGAAATCGTGGGGAGGACCATCTTATAGGACTAAGCCCTCCACCTGTGGGGTCTGATGCTACCTGTGGAAAGATGTGATAGCTGGAGCACTAGCAGCCATCTTGAATCATGAGGAAACTTGATGCCGAGAAGGTCAAGTTCCAGGAGCGAAACAGAAAGCTAGGAAGCTGGGTGTTCTTGATGAAGAACATGGAGTTCCTATGGCTCTGCACTGCCCATGGCCAGGTTTCTTTTGGGTGAGAAATAGATTTCTATCTTGTTTAAGCCATTTTTTTCAGTTATCTCCAGCTGAAACCAATCCTAAGAAAACATGTTTTAGGTGTTTAAGCAGAGGAAAAACATGTTTAGAGGTGTGTTTTAGGGCAGCAGTTTTCCAACTGTAGTGTACATCAGAATCTCCCCTACTGCTGAGCCTAGCCAGAGTTTTCAAACCAGCAGGTCTAGAACGAGGCCTGAGAGTATGTATTCCCAGATGACGCTGAAGCAGCTGGTCCAGGGACCACCCCTTGAGAACCTCGAGCATAAATAGTGGACTGAAAGCATAAAGACTGGAAATAGGGTCTAGGGCAGGAGAGAGGGAAACAAATGGCTTCTGCTAAGTGAAGGATGGGAAAAAGGAACTCACAGAAGGGGAAGAGGGGACCTCAGGGACAGCAGAAGTGACGGGACTTACAGACTAATAGGGGCAAGCCAGGGAAGGTGCCACGGAGGGAGGGAGCCGAGAATGGCAGTCACGGGACCAGAAAGAGAAACTCCAGGGAAGCTGCCATTCAGAGGGGAGTGCTGGAGTTTGGCCTTATTTGGCAAAGTTGAAATGCTAACTAAGAGCAAGATAGAAGGTTGGCGTGGAGACCTCGGAGGCCTCTGCCACAGAGAGGGGTCTTTGGAGCAGCTGTGTAGATGGTGTGGGCAGAGGGCAGAGTTTCAATAAAACTTGCTTTCAGAGGCTGGGAAGGTGGGGGCTTGCCAGCAGATGAGTCAGAAAGCATGGACAAGGCCGGAAGGCAGGCTGACGCAGAGCCCAGGAGCCTGAAGATAGCATCTGAGAGAAGAGGGTGGGATCAGCCCCCAGGTGGCATGGAGGTCAAGGAGACTCCTGAGGACGTGGGATTCGGTGGCAGGCACGGGGGCTGTGGGGACGGTGTTGACGCTGTAGGGAGGAATGGAGAGCTGAGGCCACGGGCCTGAGGAGACTCATCTGGTGAGGAAAGGGAGAGAGAGCCAGGATGTGAGCTTGTTGGATCATGAGGGCAGGGGAAGCTTCATGAGAGGTGACATCCAAGCACAAGTGTAGACAGAAGGAAAGAACACAGGGAAGGGGGGACAGACCAAAGATACTAGAAAAATGGGGGCCACAATGGCACAGCATCCTGAGTGAGGACAGAGAGGATGGAGAGGATGCCTGGGCCAGAGGGACACTTCAGAAACAGGACAAGAGAATGAGGGAAGATCAGAGCCTCTGCACACGAGAGATGACAGTGACAGTGTTCTCACAGACGTAGCACAGAAAAGCCCAGAGAGCAGGAAGAGAAGGCTGCTTAGACTCTGAGCATCCAAGTGGCAGGTGGGGACCCCCGTGTCACGCGAGGCTCAGGTGCAGAGGTGACGGGCGGCAAACCTACCAGGCCTGGAGCTATGGGACCACCAGGGAACTAGCTTCCCTGAGAAGGGAGTGCCCTGTGGTCTTGCACCGACCCAGCAGGCCCCGCCGGAATCAGCTGGAATCAGCACCCAGAACTCAGCACAGGGAGCATTTGTGGGATGACCGAGAGCACAGAATGGGATTCCTGCGGCCTGAGACGCTGCAGCCTGCTTGTGCCCTGTACATCGCTTTGTTTCTCCTTGGATTCAGATCAAATATATTCTGTTGATTCAAAAGATATTTATGGAGCAGCCACAGTTTGTGGGGCTAAGTGCATTGGGGGAGGCAGGGGAGTTAGGGGATAACTCAGGGCAAGAACACCAATGCCTGGGCCAAGACTTAGGGGGAGTGAGACCTGCCCATGGTGAGTTACCCAGCAGCAGGCGGGAGGGAGAGTATCCAGGCAGAGGGAACAGCATGTGCAAAGGGCTGGAAATGAGAAAGAGCATGGTGTCTGGTGTCGAGAGAGAGGGTGGGGGGTGAGGGAACAGACTGGAGGGGCAAGTAGAGTCAAGTCCCCAGTGATCCTGTGAGGCACTGCTGGAGTGAGGTCTTCCTCTACGGGCAGAGGAAAGATGTTACGGGTTTTTATGGAGCATGGCTGGGTGACAGGACCTATGGGAAGGAATGAGGGATGGGCGACCGAACACGTACGTAAGTGAACAAACATATTTACTTTTTACTGTGGCCAAACAGACTTCAGTTAGGAAAATGGGGACGGGGGACAGGGTGGTCTGGTGGAGAAGCTCCCTGGGTTGAAACAGGAAGGCCTGAGCCCAAGGCCCCCGCTGCTCCAGGAGAGAAATCTGAGCCCTTCATGCCCCAGGCTGCCCTGCCATGTGTCTCCACGCCCGATGGCCCCCCACAGCCTGCAAGCCTTTTTGTGTGTTTGTTTTCACCTGGTCTGGGAGCGATGGTATTTTATTCACTATTACACACCACTGAGCATGGTCCAAGCTCCTTCTATTTCAGCAATAATTTGCTAAGTTTCTGGGGAGTGGACAGGTGTGGCCCTATCCAAATGTAACATTTTTTTAATTGCTAAGATGAGAAACTTTTTATTACAGAAAACTGAAAACCTATACAAAAGTAGAGAGAGTGGTATAATGATTATTATTGTTTCATCCAAACCTGATTATTATTCTGAAGCATAGCCTAGATACTGTACATTTAATTTCATAAACATTGTGGTATGTATTTTTTTAAGAGTAGCTTTTTAAAAACCTACAACACAATGTCATTAGCATACCTAAACAAGTTAGTAATAGTTGCAACATTTGATTAAAAAAATCCAGCGTCCGTACACATAGAGCATCTGACCACACCAAAGCCAAAGCTGGGTGTTCTCACGGGCACGCATACCTCAGCACCTGCCTGCACATCACCACGTGCCCCTGCGGCCTGTCAGATTCCCGGGGGGCCTGTCCTAGTACACCCAGGTGGGAGCAGAGCCCCCTGCATGCTGATGCCAGGACCCAGGAGACAACACAGAATCCTGAACAAACGCACATCTGATCAGCTGTGTGGTCTCGGGCAAGTCCCTATATGTGGGTGACTGACTGCAAAATAAGGGCTTGAAAAAAATGAGAAGCCAACACAAGTGTCTGTGGGCAGATGAATGAAAAAAGAGCACGCAGTGTGTACACACACATGCACCCCATGCTTTGGAATATTATGGAGCCTTTAAAAAGGAAATCCTTCACACACCCCAACATGGGTGAACTTCGAGAACATTGTGCGAAGTGAAATAAACCAGTTACAGAAGGACAGATGCTGCATGATTCCATTCATGTGAGGATCTAAAGTCATCGCAAATGACAGCAAGTAGAAAGCTGGTTGCCAAGGGCTGGGGGAAGGCAGGAGGTAACACTTGCTAGTGTTTGGTGGGTACAGAATTTAAGTGCTGCCGGTGAGAAAGGTCTAGAGATCTGTGGCTCGCCGATGTGAATATACTGAACCCTACTGAACTGTGTAGTCAAAATGGTTAGGAGAGTGAAGATTATGTCTTTCACCATAGTTAAAAACACACAAAAGGGGCACCTAGGTGGCTCAGTCACTAAGTGTCTGCCTTCGGCTCAGGTCATGATCACAGACCTGGGATTGAGCCCCGCGTAGGGCTCCCTGCTGGGCAGGAAGCCTGCATCTCCCTCTCCCACTCCCCCTGCCTGTGCTCCCTATCTTGCTGTCTCTGTCAGATAAATAAATAAAATCTTAAAAAAAAAAAAAGAAGAAGAAGCTGCTGGCGTCCATCCTAGCTGCAGGAATTGGGGGGACATGATACATTCTGAGCCCTCACTGTGCTCTGTGCTGGGAGGTGCCTCAGAACACCATACGCTCCCTCAGAGAGTGAGGTCGGAGAGAAGCTGTGATTGGAACCTCCTCTACTTTTGCCTCATACCCCTCCAAAGCCCGGAAACAGCGGGCTTCACTCAGCAGCTGCAGGTAGGGGTCAGGGGGGCTGGGCAGGCTCTGTGAGGTACTTGTTGGGGGCAAGGGATGTAGGTTTGTCCAGTCAGAGAAACAAAGGAAAGCGAAAGCCTTTATCCGGGGCTGGGCTGTCCTCAGGGAACATTCTGGAAGGAAAGGAGAAAGCCCAGTTGGCTGAGGGCAGCCATGCGGGGGGATCCGAAGTGACAGTTACAAATGTGTAGTACACTGGGCAGACATGGGGGAGATTAGAAGCGTGTGGATGTTGACAGCGGGCATAGAGGGGGAGGGCTGGGGGAGCAGGTAGCTGGCAATACCAAGTCCCTGAATCTCTTCTCAGGGCACCCGGGTCTGCAGTGTGCTTTTAGAGCATATTATCATAAAGCTATTTTTCAGATTCGTGCAAGCCTGGCCTAAGGGAATCCAGGCGGCAGGAGGAAGAACTCGAGGTCCATCTGCATGTCTCCTACCTCCCCTGGGAAGGCTCCCCTGGAATCAATGCAGGCAGAGAGAAGAGACCAGATTGCCCGCCCTGGATGGTAGCATGACCTCGGTGCCCGCCACGGTGTCTGGGGGCAGAGGGCTGGGAGAGGGATGGCAGAAAGGATTCATGTGCAAGACTGTGAAAAAGGAATAAAGATGTCTCAAATGTGAGGCGCACTGGTGATGCTCACGGGAGTACTCAGGTTATTTAGGAGAGCTGGGTGCATCTTTCACAGCTGGAGGCCCAAGGGCCTGGTGGCTCATGCAGGTCAGGGTCTAGGTCCCTGCTGGGCAATGGCACTGTGGGGGGTGAGGGGCTGGAAGCCCAGCCTCGTCTGGGGACTTGGGCTCTTCAGGCAGCGGTTCTGGACCTTTCTACAGTCATCCTCCAGGCCCGTCACATTCTCCACACGTGACTTCTGGGCACCGGTTGGGCATCACAGCCCTATGTCTACTGTTCCAGAGAGCAAACCCGGGGATACAAGTGAGAAAGACAGGATTAAAGCTCTAAGTCTTAAACCAGCTCTGGTGTTTAAAATAAGCAAAAAATGACTCCCCATGTGCATTTCCTTAATCAGTGTTATTAACTACCTGCAACCACTCCTCCCCACAGATGTCCGCACCCGCTTGGGGTTTGGTGCCTTGCAGGCTTCCCCAGTCGCTGAGCTGCTCCCCTCACGCGCTCTGAGCACATCTAAGTGCCCCCTGCCCCCCAGTAATGCTCTGATCTTAAGGACTTCTCGTGGGCATGAATTCCACAGGCTTTTGCTCGGGCTCACCCAGGCTGCCACACAACGACGTGGACTCACTCTCACGTCATGGGCCCCGGGCCAGCAGCTTCACCTCTGAGCTTGTTAAAGATGCAGGACTTCAGGCCTGATGAACCAGAAGTCACACTGAACAGGATTTAACAAGCACCCGGTGGCTGGTGTGCGTGGTGACGGCACTGAGACATCACACGCCACCTCCCCGCCCCCCCCCCCATCAGGTAGAGAAGTGGAGTAGCAGACGGGCCCCATGGTGGGGAGAGGGGCCGGGGGAGGGACACAGAAGGAGTTGCTACAGTGCACAAAGTGCATTTAAATTTGGGGATACTGAGGGACGCCTGGGTGGCTCAGTCAGTTAAGCGTCTGCCTTCAGCTCAGGTCATGATCCCAGGGTCCTGGGATGGAGCCCCACATCAGGCTCCCTGCTCAGCAGGGAGTCTGCTTTTCCCTCTGCCTGCTGCTCCCCGATTGGGTGCTCTCTCTCTCTTTCTCTAACAAATAAATAAAATCTTTTAAAGATAAAATATTTTAAGTAACAATTAAAAAAAAATAATAAAAAAATAAATTTGGGGACAGTGAGATGAACTCTAAGAAGGCATCCCATCAATTCTGAGATCCTGTGACCTCGGGTTTATTAACAGGCAGACACTGGCCAAATGATGACTGTAGCTAACATTTGCTGCACCCTTACTAGGAGAAAAATCAATGTTTTCAATCACATGTTTTACATGTGATTTCTATAACTTCACATAGCAACCTCTTGAGGCATAGGTTAGCATTATCCCCATTTTACAGGTAAGACTACTGAGGCACAGAGAGGTCAAGTGATTTGCTTCACCCCTGGCATGGATGACTGCCTGGTGAGAGCACCTCCAGAAGGGAGCAGGGGGAATACTCTCCCCACCCCCGGGAGTTTCCTTTGAAACAGCAACATGCTTTCAGGGGATCACCTGTCTTGTTCACCCACAGCTGAGCAGGTTTCCTGGCTATGAGATTTCAGCGCTAAAACTGAGAGCATCTTGGGCAAGTTGGTTATCCAGGGACCCAAGGCTGATATCTGATTTCCCACGGAGAAATGACACAGAGAAATAAAAGGAAAGGAAAGGAAATGTAATAAGAAATCCTTAAGATCCTTAAGAATTCAAGCACTGGAGCTCTGTGAATCAGAGTGTGGGCAAACTGATTCTATGTGGGGAACCCCAAAGCCTGTCCAGTGGACTCGACACAGGGCACAATCTGCATCTATGGCTTGTCTCCCTGCTCCTCCACAGTCTTACCTGCCTTGCTGACTTCCCCATCCCTTCTGCCCAAGTGGCAGAGGAAGAAACGGAGCCTGTTGCTGGTGCATGGGACAGCATCAGTGTCCCGACGAAAGAAAGGCAGATAAAAATACTTGCCTTGTGTCTCCCTTGTCAGGTCACCCCACACCCACATGGGCGTCTCTCCATCAGCTCTATTTTCTGCCGTACTGCTGGCCAGTTCTGTGAATCTTGTTTCTTTTGAGCCCCTGGGAAAGTTGTTTGATTGGTTCAGGTTTCATTTAGCCTGAGAGCCATTTATGATTTCCATTATAAAATACAAAGGGTGCACTCAGCATGTGTGTGTGTGTGTGTGTGTGTGTGTGTGATCTTTTAGACATAATTTTTCAAAGTGGTTCCCCAACCCAAACTGGATGGGGCTGGCAAGGAAGCACCAGGGCCAGAGTCTTAGGGAGGCTCAGAGAGAAGAAAGCACACACCTGCCTTAGGTCTCTTCTCAGGTAAGGGAAGGCGGCTGTCTTGAGCCCTTTGCAGAGATCCATGCATTGGGATTTCCCTGCCTTTTTTGGGGGGGTGCACATGGGGGAGGGCTGGTCTGGCTCTCAGTTTTCACATCTGTAAAATGGGACTTGCCCCAGCCTACCACCAAACATCTCTTCTGGGGCTGAGAGGCAGGTCTCTAAGTGATCTGCCCTTCCTAAGATGTCAGCTCTTATAGGTCTTTGCTGATTAACCTTATTAGTCTTGGACTGGAGAGTCGCATGTTGTTAGAGCAAAAGGAGAAGAGGGAAAAGCAGAACCTATCCCAGTGGCCTCGTATCTCAGAAGAAGAAACTAGCCAGCCCCGTGTCCTGGAGCCCCTTTGCTCCCAGACTTCCCTAATTCAGAGACATTGCTCTGGAATCCTACAGGCGCTGTGTATTCTCGTTTCAAGGAAACTGAGCTCCTGGAAGAGAAAGACCAACATGTTGCCCGAAGCACTTCTCTTCTCTGCCCCCACAGCGGTGTGGACGCCGAGGCCTTCACTCTGTTGCTGGCTTCCCAAGGCAGAGCTGGCTCAGGGAACCTGTGAGTTTTTCCTCTGCCCGGCAGGGAAGATGAATAAGGAGATAAGAGAGGTGAACCTCAGCTTTCCTCCTCAATCTCTCCTTGCTGAGCCAATAACCAATCCCTGAGCAGCCCACGTGAAGGAAAACGGCTCTTCATGTGAGCCCAGGGAAGGCTGTCTGTTTGCTACAACCTTGAATAAATAAATAAATAAAGCACGTCTCTCCCAAGTGGCCCAGGAAGGCTCACTGTTTAGGCATCCTTGCTCCTCTGTCCGTGAGAATCCAGCAGGCAGCGACCAAGGGCTGGGTCACAGGAGGACCGTAGTAACCAATCTGCAAACACCCACCTTGGTGCATGGGAACTCGAGCAGGCTAGCCCCTCTCCTCCAAACCCCCCTCCCCCCCCCAGCCGTTACAGCCCAGCCTGACCCGCATACCCAGCATGATCCCAGTTCTCTCCAGGACTCGATAAACGACTCTCCTGAGGCCTACTCCCATTACAGCCATTCCTCGGAACTCTTGGGGAAGCAACAGAATACTACAGAATCCTGGGCACCTTCATTTGTAGCAACTACTACGCCATAGGTTTCTAATGTGATTATGTCTCTCTGCCTTTATGTGATTATATGGCTTTCAAAAATCATTCTCTCTTTGTCCATCCATCCATCCATCCATCCATCCATCCATCCATCCATCCAACAATGGCATTTGGCATCTACTCCATGCTGAGTAAGCCAAAGTCAATGGGACATTCCCTGCCTTTAAGCAGTATCCATTGAGCAAGGGGGTGGAGGCTGGTGGTGGTCGGTGGAAAAAAAAACAAAACAAAACAGCTGTGCTAAAACCTAAGCTGTTGTTAACTAGTTATTTATTCCCTCTGAGCCTATTTCAACGGTTTCTAACAGGGACTGTTGGAAGAATTGTCCTGAAGTTTAAAGGGGGGGAATGCATATAGTAACAGACTCCGTACTTGGCACTGAAAAGGTATTTAATAACTGTTAGGTTGAAGAAAGTGACCCAAGAATCGAGCGCCTTCCTCCATATTCTATTCTCCCAACACCTTGCAAATCCCGGTAAATATCCTTTCAGGTTTATTTTGCTTCCTAGGACAGTGTGCTTTTGGTTTTAATCCTCTGGTGAGCCCACCTGTCTTTACTCTGACTGATGGGCTGCACCATTCTGAGACTATGATCTATCTCTACCACAGGCAGCTGGGAAGCTCCTGGAGCTTGGGGAGGATGGATGGATAAAGTCCTGTTAATAAATAAGCACACAGACATCAAGGCTACCGGCGGGCTGTGGGCTGGCTGTCGTAGTAACAAGACTTTATGCCTTCCTGGCCCCTGTCATCTTCAGGACTGAAAGCACTTCATGAATTTGT
>PITA01006037.1:72655-104269 GCA_004023965.1 Spilogale gracilis | reverse complement strand
TTCTTTCACAAGCCTCCCTTCCCAGCATTTCAGACCTGGGTCAATTACAGTAGAGACATACCATATACACCCAGAAATGCCAATCTTCAAGGGGGGAAAAATACAGTATTTTGGAAGTTGTCTAGAAACAGATGACACATTGCCATCGGTTTGCATAAATTGTGTCTGTATTTTGGCAGATTGTAAGTGGATACAAACCTAACACTCTTCAGTTCATTTATGGGGTGTGGCCCTCAGAAACTCCCATCTAAGAACATTGGCTTAAGGGACAATTTCCTGTGTTGATGTGGGGCATGGGGCATCCTGACAATGTATTGTACAAATTTACTGCATAAACTGATCACATCCCTTAGGACAGCAATTTAGCTGTGGTATCAAGAACCCTAAAAATGTTCATTCTCTCTCCTACAATAATCATGTTCATCTGCAGGAAGTGGATCCCAAGAAATATTTTGCTGATTTTGAAATATTTTTCTTAAAGATGTGTTTTGCAAGGTGATCTATGAGGAAGGATGGCTATGAAAAAAGGAAGGCATCATAAATCATTCAATATTAGAATAGCTATATAAATTATAGGATATTATCCAATAGAGTTTTATGCTGCAATAGGAAGCTGTAATTATGTAACACCATTGGAGAAAGATGATAATATAACATTCATTGGCAACAACAGAATATAAAATTGCTCATGCCTTATGATTAAAAACATATATGTGTGGGGCGCCTAGGTGGCTCAGTTGGTTTGCGGACTGCCTTCGGCTCAGGTTGTGATCCTGGAGACCTGGTATCGAGTCCCACATCGGGCTCCCTGCTCGCCGGGAGGCCTGCTTCTCCCTCTCTCACTCCCCCTGCTTGTGTTCCCTCTCTAGCTGTGTTTCTCTCTGTCAAATAAAGAAATAAAATATTTTTAAAAAGAATATATATGTATACGTATGTATATGTATATGTATATGTATATGTATATGTATATGTATATGTATATGTGTATGTATATGGGTCCCTGGGTGGCTCAGAGGGTTAAACCTCTGCCTTTAGCTCAGGTCATGCTCCCAGTATCCTGGGATTGAGTCCTGTTTCGGGCTCCTTGCTCAGCAGGGAGCTTTCTTCTCCCTCTGCCTGCGGCTCCCCTGCTTGTGTGCTCTCTCTGACAAATAAAGAAATAAAATCTTAACAAACACACTAATGTCTGAAGAACAGAGCCTGGAGCCTGGGAGGGAATATAGAAAATCAGAATGAATGTATTCAGATGCTAGAATTAAGGTGGGGATTTTTCTCTCTCCCCCTTCATGTTATTTTAATGAAGTTTTCATAATACACAAAAATAGCTAAAATGCAACATTGGGCACAACTATAAGGAGAGTCAAGATAAAAAGACAACAGACTGTCCGTCTCAGAATTTTTTGGCTTGAATCAGTTTTGTGACTCGATTGCCTATGATGTTGCTTCAGTGCCATTTCTGTCCTGGGTCCTCCAGGACCGAGGACGTATTTGCGTAGCGGCTGCTGTTGCGGGGGCGGGGGAGGTACCTAGCAGCACTTCATGTAACTTTAATAAAGATACGCCCGTCACGCTTTTTCTCTCCAGACTCGTAGGGCACGCTAACGATCTTTATGCTACCTTGGAGCAGATGGCAATACCATTGTATCCTTTTTAATCCTTTAACTATGAAGGCGGTCGGAGTATGTCACCCCAAAATACGGCACCCTAGCATGTTGATTATTTTGAATTAAAGGCGATTGAGAAGCAGCAGCTACAAGAAGAGCACCCCGGCACTCCTTTTCTTCCTGAAAGCAGGAGTTCGCACTCCCGTGTGGAAGGTGCCCTCTCTGGACCACGAGGGAGAGACATTCTCGTCACCAGAGACGGGGACGTGGGACTGAGAATCTGTACGAACAAACCTGCTGAAACTCACCCTTGTCTTCCTCGTTACTGCTCCACAGTTTACTACCCAGGCCCCCTCCCCTGTGTCCCGGCACAGCTCCATGAATGTGTTACTGTTCTTTGTGGAAGACGCTACAATTCTAAGCCACCATTCCGAGTTACTTTTCCTTTTGGTCTCTGTTGTCTGAGGCGTGCAGTGCATGGCAGGGAACTGTTTTCCCTTTGTTAAGGAGTCCCAGCTACAAAGCAAAATGATGGGTAGAGGTAAAGTTTTGCCTCTCCTACAACGCGAGATGAATCCTAGAGGAACTATGTTTGGGGGGAACTAACTACAAGATGATAAGTGGCGTGTGAAGCCGGGAAACAGATTCAGGGGCAACCACAATAATGTCAGTGCGAATGACCGTGGTGTGCCTGTCATGTTAAAGGGCACAGGAACGTGCAGCAGACGAGAGCGAAGGGAGAGACTATAAAGTTGGACAGGACTTCAACGAAGGGAGAGGCAAAGAACTTCCCAAGAGGAGGAAGCCCAGGCAAGATCCAAATGCTCAAGAAGTTCAGGGCCTGTCCTCGTCGTGGCGGTAGAGGATTTTTGTCCCCTTGGTGCTAGCAGTTCTTGTTCATGCTGCTTGCAAGAATGAAAAGGTAGACGAGATGAAGAGCGAGGTGCAGCAAAGCAAAATTTATTGAGCCAGAGTGGGAGGGGGACCCAAGGGGGTTGCCTCTGGAGTTTCTAAGTTTAGGGTGTTTTTTTTTTTTTTTAAGATTTTATTTATTTATTAGAGAGAGAGAGCACAAGCAGGGAGGAGGGATAGGGGGAGAGAGAGGGGCAGACTCACTGCTGAGCAGGGAGCCTGATGCGGGACCGCATCCCAGGACGCTGGGATCATGACCTGATCCAAAGGCAGAGGCGTAACTGACTGAACCACCCAGGTGCCCCAGTTTAGGGGGTTTTATGAGCTCTTTGTGGAACTGTCTTAAGCAATCAGGGCGTGCTGGGCCGTGCCCATCAGGGCTTTGGTCACCTGTATGTCTACCTATTAGGTTAATGTCAATGTGCTGATGGTCTTTTTTTGCTGACATCTCACCTGCCCTTTGTCCGTGATAGTGACAAATTCTTTGTGGCTAAACATCTTAGTTGAGGACGTTTTGCAGAAGTCATTTCTGCAAAGGCTGCGCAGCAGAATGGCAGTGCTGTCCTCTCTCAGCTGCAGAACAGGGCATCATCTTTGATCTTAGCCGTCCTGACTCCATCTTTTACTGTTGGGGACTCAGCCCTAACTACCTAACTGTCCAACACACTTCTAACAGTGGCTGGTCCTAAAGAGTGAGATGACCAGATAAACTGCTTTGAAAAGAAGGGAGAGACATCACCTTGTTAACTACGCGTTGAGTTAGCACATGTTAACCCAATGTGTTAGACATGGAGGGAGTATTCAGTCATTGATCTTGAATCAAGGAATGAAAACCTGTACTCAGGATGGACTGGCGGAGAGGGAAGCAGGGAACACAGGGGAGAGTGTGAGGGCCTGAGCCAGGGCAGCAGGGGTGCGGGGTGGGAGTGAAGAGAAGAAAGGAATGTCAAGGGTGTGCCATAGGAGGATTGACAGAGAATGGGAGTGGAGGTGGAGAATGGCTTCCAGGTTGAAAACCTGGGAAAATGGGAAATTAGAAGGTGGAGAGGCAGCTGGAGTTGTAGTCTATCCCAGAAGTGAGGCCGTGGGTATTTCTAGCCCTGCAATGGGGGTCTCCTCAGATTCAGTCTCTTAACTCATAACATAAAATTACAAGAGCATAAGCACATTAAAATGTATTACAAGGGGCTCTTATGACCACACGGGACTGAGAGAAAATGAGAAGATGGGGAAAAAAGCTGTCTCCAAGGTAAACAGTTAAAGTTGCTCAGGAAGAGGGATGAGGAGCCATTTTATGGAAATGAAGGGTCCAAAGAGCCCCTGAGCATCCATCCATCCAAGACGCTGGGCAAGGTCATAGCTGGCACAGCGAGGCCTTCGCCCTCTTTGTCTGTTGTCGGGGGTTACCGATCCTGGAGAGAAGACCAGCTATGAAACAACTGATTCAATACATTTAATTAACTTGGAAAACATAAATGGGACCTCCTGAGACTTCTTTCTGTTTGGCCAACTTTTAAGACACTGTCACGTGACTCATCTGCTTTCTGCCCTGACTGAAACACTCAGATAGTTGTATGATTTCACTGAGGGTCCATATCTCATCCTAAAATACATTCTTGTAGGACTAGAGATTTCTCCCTCAGCCTTGGTATTTTTCTTTTAAAAAACCAAACCAAAACAAAACATTGATTCAGATGTACAAATCATGGTGCCCAAGGTAATCCTGAGTCACAGAACGAGAATCAGTCCATTTTTTGTTTCCAGGTGGACTAGAACCCCATACTCCAAAATTCTTTTTCATATCCTCAAATTTGAATTTAAGTAAAGATTGTTGAATAAGCAAGGTGGAGATGTCAGCTTCGAGCTGAAGCCATGGTTCTCAAAGCAGTGGCCCACGACCAACCGCAGCAGCAACCTCATCTGGGAATGCGTTAGAAATGCACATTTTCAGGCCCTGCCCCAAGTGTACTGCATCGAAATCTAGGCAGCCAGTGCTCAGCGATCTGTTTTAGCAAGCTCCCGGGTGATTCCGATACAAGCTGAAGTTTGAGGACCACTGCGTTACAGAATAAATAACTATATCAGTCAGGGTTTTCCAGAAAAACGGAATCAATTGGCTATCTACAGATATATATAATAGGGGATTTATTTTAGAAATCGGCTCAATAGTTTTGGAGACTGAGAAGTCCTACGATCTGCCATCTGCAAGTTGGAGAATCTAGAAAGCTGTGGTGCAATTCGGTCAGAATCCAAATAATCGGTGAGCCGACGGTGTAAGTGCCAATCTGAGTCCCCAAAGCCCAAGAACCAGGAGCTCCAAGGTCTGAAGGCAGGAGAAGGTTGGCGTCCCAGCTCAAGCAGAGTAAATTTGTTCTTCCTCCACCTTTTTGTTCAGTTGGGGCTCTTGGTGAATTGATCGGATGATACCTGCATGCCATGTTGGGGAGGGTAATCTACTTTATTTGGTTCACCAATTCCAGTGCTAGTCTCTTTCAGAAACACCCTCACAGACACACCCAGAAAGAATGTTTTGACAGCTATCTGGCCATCTCTTAGCCAGGCTGACACATAAACTTAACTATCACAATAACTAACTCTAGTTTTTAGATTGAATATCATACAAATTGACACCTTTACTTTCTTTTACTCTTTCAGTTACTGCTTCATTTTGTGAATATTTCATGGGGTGCTTGCCACATGTCAAATGTCGCTATAGGTCCTGGGGATGATAAAGCAGTTGAAGTTCCTGCTCCTGGTCAGAATTGCAGATAACATACAGGATGCCCAGTTAAAACTTGAATTTCAGATAAGGAATGACAGTAATTTTTTAGTATAAGTATCTCCAAACATTGCATGGGACATACTTATACCAAGAATTATCAATTGTTTATCTAAAACTTACATGGAATTGGGTGCTCTGTATTTTTATTTGCTAAATTTAGCCACCTTACTCTTTTTTTAATGTAAGGTTTTTGATTAGAATTCTTTTTTCTTACTCTTCTCTTTATTAACATATAATGTATTATTTGTTTCAGGAGTACAGGTCTGTGATTCATCAGTCTTACACAATTCATAGTGCTCATAATAGCAGTGTCCATCACCCAGCCACGCCATACCTCCCACCCCTCAGCGGTCCAGCAACCCTCAGTATGTTTCTTGAGATTAAGAGTCTCTTATGGTTTGTCTCCCTCTCTGGTTCCATCTTGTTTCATTTTCCTCTCTCTTCCCCTATGATCCTCTGTCTTGTTTCTCAAATTCCTCATATCAGTGAGATCATAGGATAATTATCTTTCTCTGATTGACTTATTTGGCTTAGCGTAATACCCTCTAGTTCCCATGTTGTTGCAAAGGACAAGGTTTTATTTTTTTGATGCTGCATCATATTCCATTGTGTGTGTGTGTGTGTGTGTGTGTGTTCCACATCTTCTTTATCCATTCATCTGTTGATGGACATCTAGGCTCTTTCCATAGTTTGACTATTGTGGACATTGCTGCTATGAACATTCGGGTGCAGGTGCCCCTTTGGATCACTACATTTATATTTTTGGGGTAAGTACCCCGTAGTGCAATTGCTGGGTCATGGGGTAGCTCTATTTTCAACTTTTTGAGGAAACTCCATACTGTTTTCCGGAGTGGCTACACCAGCTTGCATTTCCACCAACAGTGTAGGAGGATTCCTCTTTCTCCATATCCTCGCCAACATATGTGGTTTCTTGACTTATTAATTTTCTGACTAGGGTGAGGTGGTGTCTCATCGAGGTCTTGATTTCTATTTCCCTGATGCCAAGTGATGTTGGGCACTTTTTCATTTTTCTGTTGGCCATTTGGTGTCTTCTTTGCAGAAATGTCTGTTCATGTCTTCTGCCCCTTTATTGATTGGATTATTTGTTCTTTGGGTGTTGAGTTTGATAAGTTATTTATAGATTTTTGGATACTAGCTCTTTATCTGATATGTCATTTGCAAATATCTTCTCCCATTCTGTCAGTTGTCTTTTGGTTTGGTTGACTGCTTCCTTTGTTGTGCAAAAGGTTTTTATCTTGAAGTCCCCTTAGTTCATTTTTGCCCTTGCTTCCCTTGTCTTTGGCGATGTTTCTAGGAAGAAGTTGCTGCAACTGAGGTCAAAGAAGTTTCTGCCTGTGTTCTTCTCAAGGATTTTGATGGATTCCTTTCCCACATTAAGGTCTTTCATCCATTTTTAGTCCCTTTTGTGTGTGTGGTGTAAGGAAATGGTCCAGTTTCATTCTTTTGCATGTGGCTGTCCAATTTTCCCAACACCATTTGTTGACCAGACTGTCTTTTTTCCACTGGACATTCTTTCCTGCTTTGTCAAAGATGAGTTGACCATAGAATTGAGGGTCCATTTCTGGGCTCTCTATTTTGCTCCGGTGGTCTATGCATTGGTTTTTTTCCCAACACCATACTGGCTTGATAATTACAGCTTTGTAATAGAGCTTGAAATCCAGAATTGTGACTCCACCAGCTTTGGTTTTCTTTTTTCAACATTCCTCTGGCTATTTGAGGTCTTTTCTGGTTCCATACAAATTTTTGGATTTTTTTGTTCCATTTCTTTGAAAAGAGTTGATGGTATTTTGATAGGATTGCATTAAATATGTAGATTGCTCTGGGTAGCCTAGACATTTTCACAGTATTTGTTCTTCTAATCCATGAGTATGGAATGTTTCTCCATTTCTTTGTGTCTTCCTCAATTTCTTTCATGAATACTCTATAGTTTTCTGAGTACAGATTCTTTGCCTCTTTGGTTAGATTTATTCCTACATATCTTATGGTTTGGGGTGCAATTGCAAATGGGATCAATGCCTCAATTCCTCTTTCTTTTGTCTTATTGTTGGTGTATAGAAATGCAACGGATTTCTGTGCATTAATTTTATATCCTGACACTTTCCTGAATTCCCTTATGAGTTCTAGCAGTTTTGGGGTGGAGTCTTTTGGGTTTTCCACATAAAATATCCTATCATCCGCAGTGAGAGTTTGACTCTTTCTTTGCCAATTTGGATGCCTTTTATTTCTTGTTGTTGTCTGATTGCGGAGGCTAGGACTTCTAGTGCTGTGTTCAATAGCAGTGGGGATAGTGGACAGCCCTGCTGTAGCCACCTTACTCTGTGGCACTTCTACTCTAGTGGAGAATACAGACCCCAACAAAGTAAACTTATTCAATGAAGCAATGCTTTTCAATGGTGATACATACAATTAAGAATATATAATGGAGGGCGCCTGGGTGGCTCAGTGAGTTAAAGCCTCTGCCTTCGGCTCAGGTTGTGATCTCAGGGTCCTGGGATCGAGGCCCGCGTCAGGCTCTCTGCTTGGTGGGGAGCCAATCCTCCTCTCTTTCTGCCTGCCTCTCTGTCTACTTGTGATCTCTCTGTCAAAAAAAAAAAAAAGAATATATAATGGAGTAATATGGTAGAGAGTGGCATTGTATTGATTGGTTAGAGACCCTCTCTGGGAGCCTGCTTACACGTAGATCTGAGGGAAGAGTATCTCAGACATAAACTTTAGCACAAAGTCCCCAGGGTAAGAAAGATCTTCATATGTTCTAGGAATTGGCCAAAAGTCAGCATGGATGAGCATAGCAAGTGAGAGGGAGAAAGGCAGAAGATGGGGATAGAGAGACAAACAGGAGCTCAGTCATGTAGGCCTTGGCAGACCACAGTAGACTGCAAAAATTATTCTCTCACTCGAGAATTTTTAAATACAGAGGAGTCTCAAGTTTTCAGATGATCTCCTAGCTTCTGCAAGGAGAATGGTTTGTAGAAGGGATAAGAGTGGGAAAGACAGAGGCAGGTCAGGAAGTGTTTGTTGAGGCCCAGGAAGGTTATGATCAGAGCCGAGATGTGGGGGTAGTAATAGGTATGGGAAGAAAGAGACAAATTCTGAATGTGTTTTGGAGAGTAGCTGACAGGACCTGCTAATGGATGGCATGTGGTGGTTGTAGGGAAAGGGAAACAACATGATTGAAGGTGCCTGTCACTGAGATGGAAAAAGACTGGGGGCTGATGGGTTTCAGTCAATGGAAACCGACTGAATTTTGGACTGATTGCATTTAAGAAATCTATTAGAGGGGCGCCTGGGTGGCTCAGTTGGTTAAGCGACTACCTTCAGCTCAGGTCATGATCCTGGAGACCTGGGATCGAGCCCCACATTGGGCTCCCTGCTTGGCAGGAGGCCTGTTTTTCCCTCTCTCACTTTCCCTGCTTGTGTTCCCTCTCTAGCTGTGTTTCTCCCTGTCAAATAAATAAATAAATAAATAAATAAATAAATAAATAAAAATCTATTAGACATTCAAGTTAGGAATTCAAATGGATCATTTAAGGCCTAGAGATATAAATATGGGATCGATCAGTATATACATGGTATTTAAACTATGGAACTGATTAATATTACCCAGGGGAGTGACTGCTGTTGAAGAGAAAAGGGACCAGGGTGAAACAAGGCACTCCCACAGGTAAATTTGGAGATTCTATCAGGGGACAATGAGGAAGCCCCAGGAGGTATTTTTTATTCAACATCAGCTTTGTCACAAAAATTGTGTGTGTGTGTGTGTGTGTGTGAAATATTGTAGTTCTGTGTATATGTATTTGTAAATTATGTCAACTACCCTTCTGTTGAATTGAAGACTATCACAACTTAATTAGATTCCATTACAAGTTATGCAATCATGAACAGTTCTAAATATATTTTTGCTCCATTTGGCTTCTTTTTTTTTTTCAATGGTGGTTAAAAGAAAGCCCAAAACTCATAATATGAATTCTGTTTCCTTAACAAATTTAAGTGTGCAATATTGTTAACTATATGAACAATTGTTATACAGCAGATGGCTAGAACCTCATGTTGCATGGCAGAAACTGCATATCCGTTGTATAACAACACACTCCCCTCCCCAGTCCACCCGAGCCCCCAGGAACCACCATTGAATTCAGTGCTCTATGAGCATGACTACTTTAGATACCTTACATAAGTGGAATCATGCCATGTTTGTCCTTCTGTGACTGGCTTATTCTACTTAGCACAGTGTCCTCGAAGTTCATCTGTGTTGCCACAGATGGCAGGATTTCCTTCTTTTTATAGGGCTGAATAGTATTCCTTTCTAAGTATATATACCACATTCTGTTTATCCATTCATCTGTCGATGGAACATTTGACTTTCTACTTCTTGACTATTATGAATAGTGCTTTACTGAACATGTGGATGCAAATATTTCTTTGAGATCCTGTTTTTAATTCTTTTGGATAAATACCCAGAAATGGGATTCCCAGATCATATGGTGGTTCTATTTTGAATTTTTTGAGGACTATCCACACTATGTCCATAATGGTTGCACCACTTGACATTTCCACCAACGGTGCGGTGTGAACGGCTTCTAGTTCCTCTACTTGTGGTAGCTCATTGTGGTTTTGATTTGCATTTATTGGATGATTCGTTATTTTGAGCATGTTTTCATATGCCTGTTGGCCACTTATATGTCTCCTATAGAGAAATGTCTTTTCAAGTTTTTTCCCATTTTTACTTTATATTTTTTTAAAGATTTAATTTATTTATTTGAGAGAGAGGGAGTGGGAGAAAGAAGGAGCGAGAACCTGAAGCAGACTTCACAGTAAGGACAGGGCGCCACGCAGGGCTCAGTCCCACCACTGTGAGGTCATGACCTGAGCGGAAACCAAGAGCTGGACACTTGATCGACTGAGTCATCAGGCGCCCCCGTTTGCCCATTTTCAATTGGGTTATTTTTGCGCCGTTGAGTTGTAGGAGTTCCTTAAATACTTTATTATTTTTTTAAATTGAGAAGTAGGTATAGTTTTATTTAGCATTTTATGCTTTTTGATGACCTAGTATGCATCAGGTATTCCTTATATATTTTAGGTATTATTCCCTTATATATGGGTTTAAAAAAAAAAAAGATTTTATTTATTTAACAGAGAGAGATCACAAGTAGGCAGAGAGGCAGGCAGAGAGAGAGGAGGAAGCAGGCTCCCTGCCGAGCAGAGAGCCCGATGCCGGCCTCGATCCTGAGCAGAGAGCCCGATGCGGGCCTCGATCCCAGGACCCTGAGATCATGACCTGAGCAGAAGGCAGAGGCTTAACCCTCTGAGCCACCCAGGCGCCCCCTTATCTATGGTTTGCAAATATTTCCTCCTGTCCTGCAAGTTGCCCTTTTACTCTGTGAATTGTTTCCATTGCTATACAGAAGTTCTTTAGTTTACTCTCATCCCACTTGTCTATTTTAGCGTTTGTAGCCTGTGCTTTTGGTGTTAGATCCAAGAAATCATTGCCAAGACCATTTGGTTTCTTAATATTAAGGGTAAGTGCATTCTTTTCCCCCTAGTGCAGTGCTCCTCCAAAACTTGTATTTACATTTTCCCTGCAAAGCCAAATCATTTTATTTTTACTGATGACCTTTAGACTGAATTTACAGTAGAATTAGCAATACCATCAGATATTTTCACCGTTAACAGAATAAACCTCCCAAAGCTTTACATGGATTCCACAGATTGTATGAAACAACAACACACAAGCACCATTATTGGGCTGAGCTGCTTTTCTTTTTGAAACGTCGGAGGGCCCGTATCAAAGCACTATCATTAACCTTTGCAAAGTTCTGCTGTTGCCAACGAAGCCAACACAAGCAGGGATTGCCTCCTATCACACATCTGCAAGAAAATTTGAAATAAAGAGCGAAATTCACTTAAGAGAAGAGTTATCTGATATAAACACTCATGCCTCACAGGGGGCTGTATAAATGACAGCTATGCACAGCAAACTGTTGTCTGTGGGAATAACTACTTAACTTCTTAAAATAAACGCTAACTTGAAAGAGATGCTGATATTTCCTTTGCAGAGCCTTCTGGGTTTCATGTGATCCGTGAGAGAACAACAGCTCTCAGGGCAGATGGTAAAGATCAACAAACATTCTGACCAAGCTGTTTTTGTTTTTTGATTTTTTAAAAATATTTATTTATTTTGGAGAGGGAAAGAGAGAAGGGGCACGAGCGGGAGGGGCAGAAGGAAAGGGAGAGAGTTCCAAATGTGATGCGGGGCTCAATCTCACAACCCCGAGATCATGGCCTGAGCAGAAACCAAGAGTCAGATGCTTAACCACTGAGCCACCCACGTGCTGTCTTGACCAAGCCACTGAAAGGGCCCACTTCTAGTGTTGCTGCTGAGACCAATGCTGCTGCTTCTGGTCTCCATGCATTACCTGCTTGTTCCCACTGGCGATTTTTAGGATTTTTTTTTAAACCTCTGTGTCTTCATTTTATAGCAGTATAGCTTGATGTGTGTGTGTGTGTGTGTGTGTGTGTGTGTGTGTGTGTGTGTGTTCTAGGTGCTCAGTGAACCCTTTAAATCTATGAGGGCAAGTCTTTCAATTCTAGAGAAAATGTTTACTTCTGTAGTTAATATTGCTAAGTGCTAGTAGCACATCTTTCCTGCTTTCTTACTAACAGAGCATCTGTAGGTAGGATGGTTATGTGTCTAACTGGAGTTTCCCAGCTATCCTCATTGGTAGATGTGGTTGTGTGACACATTCCTGTCCAATGAAATGTAAGCTGGTGTCATAGTGGGCATGGCCCTCTTCTGCTAGATACACTATTGCAAGCCCGGAAATGCAAAGAGGGTGGACAGAAGCCAACCAGCTCCCCCAAGGCCACCCCCCTGCACGCCCCAGGGAGCACCACTGGCACTATAGCCAAAGGAATGATGGTTCCGTAGAGTCTTCAATGCGGTGGCCCTACGGAGAAAGCAGTTAGCATGTATCACCGGGAGGGGTGAGGATGTGGGCAGAGTGGGCTGTCGAATATGACTTCTGGGAGCCTTACTTTTTCAGTAAGGCTTTGTGTTCTTGCCCTCTGCCCTGCTTCCCATCCCCTGGATCAGAGTATCTCTGGTTCCCCTTCTTCAGGTAAGAGCAAATCTATCATCTGCTGAATGGTAAAGGAGCAACTGCCCTGGGGCCCTATGGGGCAAGGAAGAGATCTGGGTCTGGCTCCTTCTTACATAGACTGATGAGCGACTCGTCTTGTTTTGAGCCCCATCCTGACTCCTGGATTCAGAGATATCTGGTGCTCCCAGATCGTCAGGCTTTTGAGGATCCGTGGTGGATTCAATTTCTGTTTGTTGGCTTCTCTGGGTGTAGACACTTAGCAGAATGGAGGAAACAAAAACTAACTTAGATGCCCACTCTCTAGTCACTTTATATCTTCCAAAAATTTGTTGAAATTTTTTGTATTTCCTCTCCCATTCACTTCCTCCTATTTTATTCCTTTGTGTCTATCTTATTAGGTTTGGAGAGGGGGTAGAGAGAAAGGCACACATTCAATTTGCAGAGTTAATCGGGAGCTGACTGCTGCCGCTGAGAAGGCACACTTAGGGGCGTCCAGGCTTTTCGTCCACACCCACAGCCATATGGATTTTTAAAAGAATAGCAGGTTATGAAGAAAAACATCAATCTACTTCACAGTTTTATCTAGAGATGCCTACATTGAAATAAGTAACTAAAATAATTACCAGGTTTTCTCTTGAATGACCAATAAGGCAGCCAGAAATGGTTGCAAGAATAAGAACTATTCACTTTACTCTCACTATCAGACTGCCAGGCCATCGTCTTTCCAGGCCATTGTCTTCCCATTAAACCGTGCTGCCTCTCACAGATGCTGGCGCCACTGGGAGAGATGTAGGGTGCTGTCTCCCCCAGGGCGCTTCGTAGGCGCCCGGCATGCCTCACACGTGTTCATCTTCACAGATAGCATCGGCTCCAATTATTATTATCCCCCATGGGTTAAAGAAGGCAGAAAGCAGTTAAGTATCTTGCACAAGTTCTCATAGTTCAGATAGAATCAATGGTTCAGAGGCAGGATTTGAACCAAGGAAGTGCTACTCTGGCGTCTTCGCGGGTAGGACTGCATAGAGATGAACACAGTGAATGTATGTAATCCCCTGTAACTTCAAAAACAACGTCATATTCTTTCTTCTGATCCTCACAGTCCCATGGGACAGTTGAGAAAACTAAGGCTTCCGACTTCAGCTAGGAAGAGCAAGGTAACTTACTCATGTACCTCGAGATACACTGATGTACTGTGGTTTTAAGATTTACAGATCAGGGGCTCCTGGGTGGCTCAGTTGGTTAAACAAGACCGGGGATCGAGTCCCACATCGGGCTCCCTGCTCAGCGGGAAGCCTGCTTCTCCCTCTCTCACTCCCCCTGCTTGTGTTTCTCTCTGTCAAATAAATAAAATCTTTAAAAAAAAAGATTTATAGATCATACTTTATACGTATTTGTCAGCTCAGCTGTTTCATTTTGGTGACTACGAACCCTCCTTTACACGCAATTCCAAGAAGAGGCACTGTAAAGGTAATATAAATATTAGAATGCAAGTTATAAATTGCTGACTTAAACCTCAGAAAGCATTTTCCCACAGAAATAACATGAGTCATGGTGAGTCGGTGCCTAGACTGAATGCAAGAGCCAGAATGCATCCCAGTGTTCCCACCATAACCACAGCACCCCAGGGCCTGGGGCGGACAGCAGTCTGCTGGGAAGAGGGGGTCTGGAGGCAGCAGCCATGCCCCTCCCTGGGGGAGAGGGTGAAGACACATCTGGGAGGGGCTCATGCCAAGGCCAGTGTGAGCTGAGGGTCTGTCACATGGGAATGGCTGGACATACTTTGTGCCTAGGGCTCCACTCGAACCCAAGACACTTAACTACAAGGGAGTGAAATTTGCCATATAATCAAAGAGATTTCCTGGCCATACTGCCCATCTAAGGGACATAGGAACCTAAGCTGCTAATGCTTAAAGAATCAAGGGTGGACAGGGGCTGGCTGAGAGCCATTTGAAGGACGCTATGTCCAAGTAAGCCCAATTTCCCGAGAATTCTGCTTTCTCTCTAGTTGTTGGGCCCCTCGTTTTAGTATCAACCTACAGAAGTTGAATGGTTAGAGGCCCTTTTTGTACCACGGTGACAGGAGAAGATTCGTATTCTGAGCTAATATAATCAGTCATTTTTAATGAAGCCTTCTGACTTCTACCAGATTCTAAATTAGGGATCTTTTGCAGATAAAGCATTTGCTAGTATGACCCAGAATAAGAGCTGTGCATTATTATGCCTAAATTGATTAATTATAATAATTATAACTATAGTGTTCATTCATTCTTTCATTCAATCATTCATCTATTTCTTTCATTCATTCTAAAAATTACGTGAGGTGACCCAGTGTAATGATGATGACGATCTGAGTCCATGAATTCTTTGGATCTCCTGTGATTGTAGAAGAATAAACACTTCTCCAGGGAGGGCTGGTTTTTCCTGTTGCCATTGACTGGAGTTTGTTTTATTTTATTTTGTAAACTGAACAGGTCTTACAACCCAATGTGACCCCGGCTACAAAGCATCCCTGCTGTTTATTCTCAGAGAGCATCTGATAAGAGAGCAGCCATA
Source organism: Spilogale gracilis (assembly GCA_004023965.1). NCBI lineage: Eukaryota > Metazoa > Chordata > Mammalia > Carnivora > Mephitidae > Spilogale > Spilogale gracilis. The sequence continues at coordinate 89,300 of PITA01006037.1, read as the reverse complement.
TAAAATTCTAGAAGATCTGTGATAACTGGACCAGCTGTTTGACCAGGGACCAAGGATCCACTCAACCTTCAGGGCCCTGTGGTTGGAATGTCGGGAGACTTTAGTACCTTCTAACCTCTTTGGATAAGCAAAATCCACTTGAGGGATTTTTCTTATTTTGAGCTCAAGCAAACCACGGAAAAACAGTTGCATTTGGATCATCTGCTCCCAGCTGGCCAAATCAGAGCCTCTATAGCCCCTCCTTCCAAGATTAGGGTGCTCAGTGATGAGTCATTATTCTGGTCCAGGCCATCCTTCCATCCTCAAAGACCACAGCTACTCGTGACAGTTGGTTGCCTGCCCAAAGGGAGACAAATTCTCTTTTTATTACTCTTTGAGAAAATTGAGGCCATTATCGAAGACTGTTTCCCTCTTCTTACCCTTCTGACTATGCAATGCTCTACATCTAAAATCCATCCCTTTTTTGGTTCAAAGTCAACTTTTCTGCCTATGTTTTGACCCTCTATTTTTTTTTTTGGCACCTGTAAGACTTTTTAAAATTGAGGTGACCTTCATATATCATAAAATGAATCATTTTAAGTTGAACAATTAGTGGCATTTAGCACACTCACGGTGTCGCACAACCGTTCCTTGTACACATTCCCAACCGTTTCCCTCACCCCAAAGCAAAACCCTGCACCCATCAATCAATTTTCCTCAGCATTGCCCTCTTCTCTCGTATCCTCCCTTGGGTGAAAAATGATTCTAGTTTCGCCACTAAAAAAGAAAAGCATCTCTGCCCAGTTTCCTTTCCCTAAAGAGTTGTCTATGTTCTCTCTCTCCCCTTCAACTTCTTTTTGCCTCTCGAACTCCTGCACTTTGGTTTCTGTTGGAGCTCTGCTCCCTCAAGACCACATATGACTTCCTAATTGCTCTGAGGAGTGAGTGTCTGTCAATCGTTGTCGTACGTCTTTCTGTCCAACGACTATTCCTTGTTCACTTCTCCCTCCTTCCTTGACACTTGCTCCTCTTGACTTCCGGGACATTTCCGGGTCTGTGATTCCTGACATTTAGGATTCCTCTTCTCTCTTGTAGGTATGACTCCCTCCACTCAGTCCTTCGGCTGTGTCCCCCAAGGCTTAATCCTCCGCCCACAGTGCTTGCTACACTTTCTCTAGGTGACCTCATTCATGCTCATTGTTTCAACATCATCTAGGCATGGATAACTCCCGAATCACTTTCTCTAGCACTTTTATTTACCTAAGAAGAGAACTCAGCTCTCCTGTTGCCTACTAGCTGGATAAATGAATATGCATCTCACAGGTACCAAAGCAGAACCTAAACTATGTCTTCCTCCTATGTTCTTGATCATAGAGGGTAACAACACTTGTCACTGGGTCAGAAACCTGAGTGTCATTCAAAACTCCTTCCTGTCCCACACCGCCACCACCCAGACAATCACCCAGTATTTCTCAAGGTGATCCACTTTTCTGCATCCTCATTACTGATGTCCCAATCCAGGCTAGCCATCATTCCCTCTTGGACCACTATGCCAGCATCCTTGCCAGTCTCTTTCCTCAGTCTTATCATCCCCTAATTCTTGTCCTTCGCTCCCAAAGAGATCCTCCTTACATACAGATGTAGTCACACCCTTCTTGCTTTCTCTTCTTTGGTGGCTGCATATCTCCCAGGGCTCCTTCACTGATCTCCACACACCTCCTCTCTGGCACCTCCTGCCTCTGACTTTGTTAGCGTGACTCTGGACCCACTGCTTGCACCATGCCTTTTCTTTCCTCCGTGCCTCCCCTCTTTCTCCTGCTCCATAACTCCAGCTCACATTGTCCTTGAAGGCTTCCTTGGCCCCACCCTTAAGACCCTGCTCCGAGCTCCTGCAACATCTCCAGCCCTTCCTGTGGTTGCATCCTTACACCTTCCGGCAGTGAGCTGTTTCCTTGTCTTTCTTACTCACAGAGTTGGAAGCTCCTTGTATACCCATCACCTGCTCCATTTCTGCTGCACTGTTTTGGTCCTCAAAATTAATAGAATGAATGGATAACATGCAGATTACCGACCCTTTCTGTGGGAAAGGACCAGCAAAAGAGAAATTAGAGGCAATAACTGGAGACAATAGGAGAAATACTTCAAACAGAAAACATCACACTGTTGGTTAATCTGATTTTTTTTTTAAGTTGTGGCATTTAAAATATGTTTAAGAGTAGCATCTGAACTCCAGGAATTCTAAATTGGGAAGAACTATCAGAGGTCATCTGTTTCAATCTCTACTTTCTGAAGTACATAGTTAAAAAGAGAAAAAAAATGGTCATTAAAAAATGCCTTTTAAAAATAGCTTCCTATATCTTCCGCCCCTTGGACGATGAGCTTTCCAATATCTGGAACAGCTGAATGGAAACTGTTGAACTCCAGTACTGACAGGGAAGCTTAGGGGGCCGGACTGGAGAACACTGGCCACGGAGAGGACACGGCATTTTCTCGTGACTCTCGGGCAGCACCTGCCCTGGGCTTGTCCCTTCTCCCTGATATTCCACGTAGCCCCGAGCAAGGAACCTTACTTTTCCAGGTACTGATGGTATCTCTGTCATGGAGAGGGCATCGGGGTATTTGCCTTCCTCAGTCCTGCTGCGTAACTGGTTAATAATGACTTTTAAATGTTAGAAGCCGGAAAAATCTTCCTGGTTTTGTTCACTTACATCTATTTGTAGGTGGAGGGGTGCTTGACAAGTACTATGGAATAGCTAACCGACGGGAAGGGCTTTTGCCTTATACAGAGATAAAACTCATTTGTGACTATTTAAAGCAGATGGTAGAGAAGGAGAGGGAGATCAGAGACAAATAAATCATTTTACTCCCTAGTCTGGTGAGAAGGAAGAGTGATGTGGAATCACGCAGGGACAATGAAGGAAGCACAAGAAAACGGCACCAGGTAGAAGTGCTTGTTCTTGTCCAGCCACTGGGAGAGGGACACCATGACACGCAGCACCGCCGGGAAAGGTGCTGATCCCCAAATGGGGATCTAGACCACAGGGCAGAGCCACCAGGAGAAGCCGCGGGAGGAATAATAGGCGGAGACTGCACATTGGTCACCAAGTCACTCCCATGTCTGGGTAGGGTGAGCAGAGGAAAGAAAACTACCAGACTGGGAGTTGGGGGGGTGGAGTAGAATAGCCCCAAAGGTGGGCGTACAGGAAAAGATCCCCTAAAGAATTGGGAAGGGTTAAGGTCAGTCTAAGGCAGATTTTCTTAAGGTGTGTGGGCTACGGGCATCTAATGAGTAGAGGCGGGGGTACTACTCCTCCTAAAACGCACAGGGCAAAGAATTAGCCAGTCAACTGCACTAAGATTGAGAAATCCTGATCTAAGGGAATTTTTCAACCTGATAAACAACCCCAGGGAGAAGAACTGGATTTATCAAAGGCCAAGCGACAGGTCCCCTCCCTAATCTGACCAAGCAGTGGAGCCTGTTTGTGTCAGACAAGATCCTGCGCTCTGAGAACTCGCATTGGTGGCTAGAAATCGGGGGCTGTGGTGGCGCTACTCACACCGCGGAAATTGACAAATACCACAAGGCAGGGCTTGTGCCTCCCACACTCCGCACCCTGGCCAGCTGATCTGGAAAATGGTGCCATCACACCGCTGCTGCTCAGCTGGGAGGAGTGAGATGAATTCTCTTTCTCCCTCTTTCCCTGCTCTTAAAGGATGCTATCCTTAAACACGCAAGTGGAAGTGACTAGGTCCTTAATCCTTCCGCCTCCAGCCAGAGGCTCTCAAACTCTAGTGTGTAAGTGCCACCTGGAGAGTTTGTTAAACCACAGATCGCTGTGCCCCACCTGCAGGGCTGCTGATCCCAGGGATCTGGGGGGGGGGGGCCAACAAAGCATTTCTCCTAAGTGCCCCAGGCGGGTTGTTGCTGCTTGTCTGGAGAGCACGGTTTGAGGACCACTGCCCCCCCCCCCCCCCCCCGCCTCTGGAACGGCACTGGTGACGCACATGACTGTCTTCAGGAAGCAGTTCAGTGGGCTTTGAGGTGATGCTTTCCATCTCTCAAATGCTCATTTGAATCTGCAAGATGTGAACCATCCCCTTGATCAGGCTGCTTATAGTCTAGTTTTATACCTCTGGCCTTGGATCCCACGAAGACCACAGGAGGATTGTGCCTGGAGGCTAAGAAAATAATCTCAGACCCGGAATGCTAAATTGCAGGGTGAGATTTTAGGCTTCAGGTCTCTCTCTGCATGGTGTCCAGTGCTCTAGGGACACGGGAACTTTTTAACAAGAAAAATGTCTTTAAAATATGCAAATGAATGTTCTACTTGCTTTGAAATAGTTGGGTGGGGGCGGTTTGAAAAGAAAGTTGAAAATGTTAAGAAGACCGTAACTAGTTGAGTTTTGCAAGTGCTTTTGGGAAGTAGTGTGGCTTCCAAGATCACTGGAGTTCTGGTGCCCCCGGCCCGGAGAGGCCCCGAGAGGCCCCGAGAGGCCCCAGAGAGCAGGCATGCCGCATTCGTGCTCTAGTATTCCAGCCACTGTTCCAACAGAAGATGCTCATCTGAGGCAGGAGTGAGCGATGTATGTTCGACCGGCCGTGAGAGGGCTGAGTTGCATACCACTCAGCACTTCATGCCCCAACTCCCTGTTAGTCATTTGCTCTTCCCCTCATCATTCACCCCCACGGCCACCATGTGGAAATCGTGGCCGCCCTCCCCTGTGCCATGCTAAGCACTTTAGCTCCGGCCCAGCTCCCTCAAACCCAGCCAGCAGCTGGCCCTGGCTCACAGAAGACTCGGGAAAGCACATTACCAAAGCAGGCCACTTGCAGAGGGATTATATCATAAGGGCCCTGGAGGGAGCAGATGGAAATTTCCAGTGGGGGTAATCTGAGGAGAATTTAATTGAGGGACCGTTTACAAAGGCATAGGCAACGTTTCAGGGAGATAGCTCCAGGGTTTGGGAAGAGTGAACTGCCTTACTACCCAGCCGCAGAAGGAATTCTAGGATGATCTCCAGTGAGCCACAACCTTGTCACGGCTGCCTTCGAATGTGGGTGGACCCCGCAAATTGCTCATAGGCAAAGGAATACAGCAGACGTGATGGGTATCGCTCCAGCAATGACGTCACTGTGCAAGACTCCTACGTCATGGTAGACCGGAGGAGAGATCCCTCCGCCGACCCCAAGGACCTGAGCTGCCCTGTTGTCAAAGGGTCACGTGGCATGGAGGTATGGGTGATCTCCGAGAGCCAAAAGCAGCCCTCCGCTTACAGCCAGCAAGAAAGCAAGGACTGCAGTCCAACAACCGCAAGAAATTGAATTTTTGCCGGTAACACGTGAGCTTCGAAGAGAACCTTACCTTCCAGGAAAGAGTGTTGTCTGGCCCACACGTAGGTTGCTGCTTTTTGAGACCCTGAGCAGCGCACCCAGCGAAGCCATGCCCAGACTCCTGCCTCCTAGGAACTGCGTGTTTGTGACCGCCCCCCCATTCATGTGGTGAAATCCTCACCCACAGTGTGACAGTATTCGGAGGTGGGGCCTTCCCAAGGTGATTGCGTCATGATGGTGGAGCCCTCGTGAGTGGGATTAGGGACCCCATAAGAGAAACGCAGAGAGCTCTCTTGCCCTCTTCCTGCCACATGCTCACACCGGGCGAAGGCAGCCACCCGCATGTGGAAGCGGGTCCTCACCTGACCGTGCCAGCGCTGGGTCCCGGACTTTCCAGCCTCTGGATCGGTGAGAAGGAAATTTCTGCTGTCTGTAGGTGCCCCCCATTGTGGCGCTTTGTTAGCGCAGCCTGAACGGACCAAGATAATGTGAGATAGTAAATGTGTCTTCTGTTAAGCCCCTGTGTTTGTGGTAATTTGCTAAGTGGCCAGAAGTGGCTACTATACACCCTTAGGACCCTGAGCAAGGGGAAGGAGCGGGTCCCGGCACCCAGGGTGAGGGCAGGCGGAGCAGAGCTGAGGCCTCTGGGAGGCACAGCCACCCAGCAGTGGCCAGAGAGGGGGGAGCTGGAGAATGAGGGCCCTGACCTCATGCACACCTGTCCTCTCTGCCCGTCCCCTGCTGTCCCCAGTGTCCCAATTAGTGAACCCCACCAGAAGGCAGCAAGATGGGAGCCAATTAATTTGGTCTCATGGGTCAGCTTCTTGGGGCAGGGAGCAGGGTGGAGGAAGGTGGACAGCAGAGTGGGAGGAGCTAATACAACGAACATTCTAGCACCAGGGGATTCTCATGTCCACTAGGGGAAAAATAAGTATTTTCCCTCATAATGTTACCTACGTAAACGGGCAGTGAAAGGAAGGCAAAAAGTGAGAGCTTTGGTTTCCATGATAGAATCAGTAAACGAAAGTATCCTAAAAATTGAAATGACTTAAATATTTCCTTTTCCCCTTGTTAAGTGGGCTAATCACGGCATATGGTCGCAAACCTGCTTTACTCAAGAGGCCCCTGTACTATAATTACACTCAGGCCCAGCATTGTTCAAGGTCTAGAAAGAGACAGTTTATATAATAAGGCTGGCCATAAATCAGGCAGCACTGTAGTTACTGGATAAAGGAGGTGGTCTCTAGAGACAGTTTCACTGTTATTTTTTCCCTAGTTATTTCTTAGAAGATATAATTTATTCACTGCTCTGATAAGAATAGATTTGTTTAAACACACTGGATCTCATTCCACAGCTGGGGAGTTGACGACCCGAATTAGTTTGCTAGGGCTGCCATGACGAATACCAGCAACTGGGGGGCTTAAAGAAGAGAAGTGTATCGTCTCATGCTTCTGGACCCTAGAAGTCCAAGATCAGGGCATCAGCAAGGTTGGTTCTTTCTGAAGGCTGTGAGGGAGAATCCGTTGCAGGATTCTCCTCTTGCTTCCGGGAGCCCCATGTGTTCCTGGGCTTGTAGATGATGTTCTCCCTGGGACTTCACAGTGTCTTCCTTTTCTGAGCATTGTCTCTGTGTTTAATTTCTCTCTCTTTTTTTTTTTTATAAGGATACTGTTATATTGGATCAGAGCTCTCTCTAATGACCTCGTCCTAACCCAACCCTCTGCAAAGACCCTATTTCCCAGTAAGGTCACCTTCACAGGTACTATTTAGGGCCTCAACATTTTGGGGGGGCGGGTAGAGGAGCCCACAATTCAACCTATAAGAGGCTCTAAGCCAACCTACAGTTTAAAGGCAAAGCCTACTTCTAGTAGGCAAATTGAAGATTCCAGGGGTCCTCATGTGCTTCTGGGGAAAATGTAAAATGGGGCAACCACTTTGTAAAAGAGTTTGGCAGGTATTTAAAAAGATAAACACATACCTACCATATGACCCAGCCATTCCATTCCTAGGCGTCCATGGAGGAGAAATGAAGACATACGGTCACACAAAACTCACTCACGTGTGGTCAGAGGGGCCGCATTCACGGTATAGCCGCGAACCAGAAACACTTGAAATGTATGTCATCTGTGAGCGGATAAACACTAGATGTTCTTTCCACACAATAGATTATTATTAAACCATAAAAAGGCATAAAATACTGATACATGTCATGACATGGTTGAACCTCGAACCCACTGCACTAAGTGGAAGAAGCCAGTTACAAAGAGCACACGCTATATGATTCCATTTATACGAAACATCCAGGAAAGCTACATCCATAGACACAGAGATTAATGGTTTCCTGGGTCTGGGATTAGGAATGGAGAGTGACTGTGAACAGGTGGGAGGGATCTTACTGGGGCAATGGAAGTGTTCAAAAATGGATGGTAGGGTGCCTGGGGAGGCTCAGTCAGTTAAGCGCCTGCCTTCTGCTCAGTCTGTGAACCTGGGATCTGGGATCGAGTCCTCCATCAGGCTCCCTGCTCAGCATAGTGTCTGCTTCTCCCTTTGCCCCTCCCCCACTCATATTTTTGCATTCTCTCTCTCTCTGAAATAAACAAAATCTTTGAAAAAGGAGAAATAAAAAAAAAACTGGACTGTAGTGATGGTCCCATAAGTCAGTAAATGTTCCAAAGATCATTTAATTGTACACTTAAAATGGATGTTTTATGGTATGTAAATTGTATCTCAATATAGGTATTTAAGGAGAAAAAACTCCTGGTGTCCTTAAGGTAAATATCAAACACTTTTTCTCATTTGTAAGATGATCTTCAGTAGCATGTTAAATATATCAAAGCCTATTTTATGTACTGATATGGAACCGTATCTAAGATAAAGTATAAGTGGGAAAAAAATACAACCTAACAAGATCCAAAACAACATGTATTTCTTAGCATACATAGCAATTTTTCTAGAAGGTAACACAAGAAACAGGCAATAGTGCTTTACCCTGGAGAGTGGGAATGGGATTGGGAATTTTCCCTGCAAACCCTTTTGTCTCTTTGGAAATTGGTACCATGTGTATGCTTTTTTAAAACATAGGTATTTAAACATTTTTTTAATGTATCAACACACCACAAGCTGTACTCAACACTGGAGATGACCTTCCAGAAAAGAAAAATAGTAGATCTTCTCCCAGTGGACCAGACTCTCAATAAGTGATCCTTCCAGATCTGAAGATCTGTTTAACCTTTTGTGTTAAGAATAGTTTATTCACCTCCACCAAGGAGCCGTTTTCCATTAGAGGCCATGTTGTAATTATGTGGTCCTGTTCAAGATTAAGGATTTCGTGTCTTTCTGGTCTGCCTTACCCACTTCATCTGGGGAAATTAGGAAATATTCTTTTGTGCAAACTCTCCCAGGGAAAATTAACACCTAAACATGAAATCATTAAGATAATGTGTGTTATTGGGAAGTGGGTGGGAGGCCCTATTTATATATTTGCCTTCTTTTTAGAGTACTTGCTGGGCCATAGTTAAAAGGGGAAGCAATGTATTATACTATTTGTTTTCCCTTTTGACAGTGTTGGCTGCCGTGTAGGATATTTATGTTACTATTTATTGATCTTTTTCTATTCCCTCTGTTGTTGTTCTAATGATGTCCTGCAAATTGAGAACAGTTAAAGATTTTTTCCTAAGCACAATAAAATGGTATCATAGAAAAGATTCCTATAATCCAGAAGTTGGTTTCTAAAGAAAATAAGGGAGATTTCACTGACCATTCTTAAACCGCATTAGAGACTCAAAGCACATCAGTCATTAATTCTTTTCCATTCTTTCCAGGAGGGTGTGGGTTCCTGGTTGTTGTAGGCTCTTATACTCTGCCCCTGGGCTCCTCTGAGAAGCAACGCTTGTTCTGAAATTGTCCAGACCTCTACGGCTTGAGAAAACTCGCAAGCATCACATTTGGGAAAATGTCTCACCATGTCCAGCCCTCACCACATCTGGCTGGTCAGCCAAGCAGACAATCAAAAGGCTTTCCACTCTTTTCATGGAGCTTCTGATATGTGTTAATAGAGACTTTTTCAGTCGGCTTCGGAGTGGGGTAGGGGAAAGGAATTACTGTTTCCTAAAAAATGTGTTTCTTTTATCCAGTTCTTTTAAAAATGAGATTTTTATTCAAATTAGTTGTAGCCGAAGGAAAGAAAGTAAAGAGGGGCATTTATTAATGACAAGGCTGGTCCTTGACTCCTGCTGGTCTCAAGAAATTCTGTTTCCAAGCAGGCTGCCTGAAAATTGATCTAGCCACAATGGGCCCCAGTTACATTTATTAGGACATTATTAATCTGCTTAATGATGAACTGTCACACAATTCTCATACACTGTGTCCCCAAAACAAAGATGCCACAACTTCTAGTTTGCAATGGTGATTTCTACTTCATTCCAGGGAGCATGGGAAAATGGAAGACAGTAAACAGGACATCAAGGAAACTCGTCACAATTTCTATTTAAGCACCTTTCAGCCTCTTTGGATTTATGCTAAAATTAAAATGTTCCTCGGAATAAATTGATGTATCTGAAAACCTAAATGTACGCATGTGAACTTAATCATCTACTTTTCTATAAAATAAAACACGTTGGCATGCTCCTATTACCTATGAAATAACAGGCAAAATTGTTTCAATGTAAATTCATCCCCAAGGTTTTGTTTTGTTTTTCTAATACTTTGTAAGTATATTTGGTTACTGGTCTCTAGTCCTTATCTAAGAATGTGTCACTATTAGCAGCTTCCATGATAGAGGAATGGTGGGGTGACAGTGTAGTCAAAAGCTAATGCTAATTAGCTAATTAATATTAGTTGCTCATCGATGCTTTGCTTGTTTGCCATCTCCTGATCCACAGGCGCAGGGCAGGAAATGTGGGAGCTGAGATTTCAACCAGCAGGCTTAACCACTTCGCACTTGACCCGTGTACTTGACTGCTTCGCTCCAATGGCTGGGTGTGCCACCTCCTTGCCGACCTTACTCACTCGGGACATTATTGTTTTGCCAAATATTTGCCAACCTGTGCGGTGAGATGGCAACATGAATTTTAAAAGCATTTTTCTATATTCTGTTTCCAGGGGAAACACATTGACTGGTAACTGGTGACTGGGCAATCTCTGTGTTCCTGAAACACAAGAAGAATGGTAAGGGCTTCATGGTGCTTTGCTTGAGAGATAAAATTATAAGTGACAAACAAGCAAAAAAGAAATAGAGGAAAGAAATCTTTGTCAAAAGGTGAAACTGGGAAATAATTTCCCAATTCCAATGTCCTCATTAGAAATGGATTACTTTAAAACATTTTCTTCCCCTCCCTCCCTTCCACCCACCCTTCCTCCTTCCCTCCCTCCTCCCTCCCTCCCTCCCTTCCTTCCTTTTTGCCATATTTGGTGAAGACATTTTGTGCTTCGGAATTCCAGGTAAGACCTCAAGTCACATTTCAGTTTGGAGAGTGTTTCCCTATACCCTATACTCTTGAATTTAAGAAGACAAAGAAAAGGGTACTATTAGGAAGACAAAGAGAAATGTAGTTAAATGAACAACATAAGGTAAAATTCTATATACAACATGAGTATTTACTCAGCATTAATTGAACTGATATTTATTCCACAGGTCAGTTGTACACAAATTAACAAAAGACATCTGGGCGAAAGGACTTCTGAACTTGTGTGGTCAGTGAAATGCTGTTGGTTGTAGAGAAGATGATCTGATAAAACTTAGTATGCTTCCAGTAGAAGAGAGAGACATGATCACTGTAACCAACACAAAAAGCATTGAGTTTGGTAAGCGATAACACCAAATGCCCAAAGAATCAACTTCCATATGTATTCCAGTTATTTGCTTGAATTTTTGTTTCTGATTCTAAATGGCTGAAAGGATGGTCATATATCCTGGGAGGTTTTATTTTTTTATTTTTTATTTTTTTAAAGATTTTATTTATTTGAGAGGGAGAGAGCACAAGCAGGAGGAGGGGCAGAGGGAAGGAGAAAAGCAGACTCCCCGCTGAGCAGGGAGCCCAATGCAGGACTCGATCCCAGGACCCCGGGATCATGACCCGAGCTGAAGGTAGATGCCTAACTGACTGAGCCACCCAGGTGTCCCTCCAGAGAGGTTTTAAAAGAGAAAAGTTGGCAATGTAAGAAGACCTTGCATAGTGTGGTTAAGATTATGATTTTTAGAGTCAGACAGGCCTAAAATCCAATTCTGCTATTTATTAAGTAGATGACCTTGAACTCAGTGAAATCTTTCTGAGCTTTGGTTTCCTCTTCTTCAAAATGAGAATATTCATTCTTCACTCGGTGTTCAGCAAGCACTTACTGTGTGCTGCTGATATGCCAGGGACCGTTCTCAGTACTAGAAGCACGGCGGTGTGAACAGCAATAACAACAAACGCTTGTCTTAAGGACAACAAACCAACCATAAATATATAGAGGCTATGTTGGGTGGTGACATGTGCTGTCTTTGTTTTCTTTTCTTTTTTTATCATTTTATTTTATTTTTGCATCATGACAAATATACTCCTCAATCTTCATCCCCTATTGCCTAGACACGCCTCCCCTTGGGTGACCATCAGTTTGTTCTCTGTAGTTAAGAGTCTGTTTCTTTGTCTCTCTCCCTTTTTTATCCCATCTTTGGTCATTTGTTTTGTCTCTTAAATTCCACGTATGAATGTGATCGTATGGTACTTGTCCTTCTCTGAAGGCCTTATTTTCCTGGCATTATACGCTCTAGCTCTCTCCATGTTGTTGTTGCAGATAGCAAGGTTTTATTCTGTTATGATTGAATAATATTTTATTGTATATATATATATACCACCATTCATCTATCAACGGACTCTAGGGCTACTTCCATAATTTAGCTATTGTAGATAATGCCGCAATAAACATAGGGGTGTGCTCATATCCCTTTGAATTAGTGTTTTGGCATTTTTTTGGTAAATACCTGATTGTGTGATTCCTGGACTGTAGAGTAGTTCTATTTTTTTGTTTTTGGGGGCACCTCCGTACTGTCTTTCACAGCGACTGCACCAGTTGGCCTTTCCACCGACAGTACATGAGGGCTCTTTTTTCTCCACATGCTCCCCAACACTGGTTGTTTCTTATGTTTTTCATTTTTGCTGTATTAGTTTTCTTGGGTTGCTGTAACAAAGAAAGTACCACCAACTGAGCGGCTTAAAATGACAGAAATTTATTCTCTCACAGTTCTGGAGGCTAGAAATCTGAAGTCCACGTGTTGTCAAGGCTCTTGGGGAAAAACTTTTCTTGCTTCTTCCTAGCTTCTGGTGCTTGTTTGTGCCCTAGGTGTCCCTTGGCTTATAGTTGCACCACTCCAGTCCCTGCCTGCATAGTCACATGACACACTCCTGAGTGTGCGTCTTTGTGTATATGCTCCTTTTTTTATGAGGACACAAGTCACATTAGCTTTATGGTTCATACTAATCCAGTATGACCTTGTCTTAGTTCATTACATATGCAAAGACCCTATTTCCAAATAAGGTCCCATTCTGAAGTTCCGGGTAAACACGAATCTGGGGGACCTGGTTCAATCCACCACAAATACTATGAAGGGAAATCAGGCATGGTGAAGGGATAAGTATGGAGGAGGTGCTATTTAAGTAGGGAAGAGTCATCTGAGAGCAGGCCTACATGAGCTAGGGAGGGACGCCTTGTCGTTCATCCATGGGGAGAGCACCCAGATGGGGAGACATTGCAGCAGTGCCCAGAGGTCTAGAGCTGGAGCCTGTTGGTTGGCTTCAAAGGACACCTGTGTGGCAGGTAGAGTGGGCCAGCGAGGGATGAGAAAGTGGGGACCAGAGAGGTGGCCAGGAGCGACATCACTTATGGCCTAGTACACTGAGATAAAGATTTTGGAGTCCTCCTGTCTTCTGGGGATTTTGCGAAGCTAAAGCAAGGTATGATTTCTTAAGCATGTAGGAGTACCCTGCAAAAAGAAGGCATGTGGAAATGCCAGTTCTCCCCCTCCTTGTTTTCCTGGCTCCCCCACCTCTAAGACAGCACATTAGGAAATTGCTCTTTCTGGGTTTGGTATGACCATTTCTCCAGCTGAGTTCTCTTCTGCTTAACTGGTCCCCTGATAAAGAATCTGACATTTTCCATTGCTGAAGGGACAGCATTTCAGAGCTCCTATCAGATAAACTCCAGCAAGTAACCTTTCATAAGGAGAATACTTGCTAAACCAGAATGCCTGCAGAGCAAGGAGAGTTACTTGGGTTGCAGTCAAACTTTTTGTCCTGCACTCTGTCCCCAGCTCTAGTCATCTCTGAAGACCCTCCATAAGCACCAAAGAGGAACATGGCTAGATTTCTAGAAAAGTCTAAAATGTCTTTTATTTCCACAGCAGCCCTATGATTGATCTAAGTTGACAGACTTCAAATATTCCCATTTAAATCTCATCATTGTGCTTTTTGTTTGAGAGACATTTTAATGAGTGAGAGAAGTGTGAGTTGGTGTTACGTATGAATACATTGTCCACAGATGAATCCTCATTCTATTGAGGACTGTTGATCAAGCAGCATAACATTTGCAAATTTCTAATTAATCTGTGTCCATTTCATCACTCCTTCATTTATACATTTTACCTCCAGCCTGGTGGAAGGAACCATATGGGTTAAACCCATCCTTGCACTGATGGTTTAGAGGGCGCTGACTAGTGAGTTCCTATTTGTAATTTTAAAAAAGGCTTTAACATCCAACTGGACTGACAAACCAGAGGCCTCAGACTGACTGTATCCCGGAGAAAGAGGCAGATGACATCCAAGCATACTGCTTTCCCCCAACCCCCACCCCACTTCCCCAAAGACACATTTTAGACTGGTGTTTCAGCTCTTCGCTGCCATATAGAAGTTCCTATGATCTGTGTGGAAGAGCAGGCATGTAACAGTGGACCCGTGGGGCTTTCTAGTGCGGCCCTCTACAAACTCTGACCCTGCAAGCTGGGGAAATCCTGTTCTGCCCCCAAAGGGTAAATTCGGTGGACACCTCAGTGGAAAACCACGCCATATACCAGCTCAAAGATGTTTGCTAACCAGGCTGCTTGGGGAGGACTTGTGTGGGCTTTTTGAATTCCAGATTAATACCTTTCTTTTAATGCTATTCCCCTCTAATATGTCTGAAGTGGAAATGTCTGAAAGGCAGCAATGTGGGAAAATAGACACGCAAATGGGAAAATTCAGTAGTCACGGTGGGCTTTTGAAAAATACAAAACTAGACTTTCTGCTCATCTTGCCTCTGTTTGGGAGGTGTGGAAGTGTGTAGGCAAATTTATACTAGAAAGAGAAAACATTTACGAGAGATCAGGGAACATTTGCGACCAATTATACTTTCACTCCTGAAGCCAAGCGCTCCATTCGACTCAGCAAAATGAAATAGTCAAACCTTTCTTAGGACGAGATTTCACATGACATTTGGTATTTTTGAATGTTTTCTTGCACTTCCTTCTTGTTTGGGGTGTAAATAAGTCTGAGGCCAATGACAGGCAGCTGATCACCTGGGAAATGCAACCAAAAGGAAGACGTAGCTAAGCCTTGAACTTTAGTCCAAATGCTCTTCTCTGACTCAGACAATGCCAGCCCTTGTGTAGAAAGAAACAACAGGGACAGAGCTTTGCATGGGAATGGTAATGACAATATGCCCTAAGCTCCACTTTCTTATTAATGCAGGGTTTGCGCTATGACACCATGAAAGACAATGGTGTATTTACTGAAACAGGGTCACTGTCATTGTATGGTGTCCTGGAAAAATCCAAGATCCTTCTAAAACCCAAACCCTTTTTTTTTAAATTTAAGGCTCATTATAGGGTGTGAACTTAATCCTTAGATTAGAATACCCTCTTTAGAAATTTTTCATTGTTTATTCTAATGATCCGGGCCTCTTTGACCCCTTGTGTACTTGACCTTAATCACTCTGTTCCCCCTTTATTGAAATCCCTATTTCCCTTGGTTTCCTGTGCTGCTCTCTTAATGCAGTCTTTTTCTCTCCTGACACTCTACTACGTGGCACTTAGGCAATGTTTGTCTTCGAGAACGCTCACCTGTCGCTCAGCACTTTTTTCCTATAGAGCTAATTCTCTTCCAGTCTAAATAATTACAGCATCTCTATTCCAAACCCCGTGCTGCCTCCTGAGCTCCCGTCTCTTATTTCTGATCACCTGAACACCTTGCCTCTACTGCAACTTATTCCTCCTCTTCCCTCCACCCAACCAAAATTGGGTGTTTTCATCACTGTTCTCCATAAAGAAAACCAAATAGTTTTACTTTGGGAACTGACAGCTCCCTGCTCCCCCATTTCCTTCTCCCTAAAGGCAAATGCTTTCACTCCTTTTATTATTTATTTTGGTATTTCTCCCTTATCACAAAATAACCTGCCTATGTTGCTACTTCGTGCATTTTTCCATGCAAAGTTCTGTAAATCTTACCATAACTACCACACACGGACAGTCTCTGTGAGACATCCTGCCTAAAGAGTTAAATCACAGTTGTGGTTGGATCAATTTTCAATGATTCTTTTGACTATATAACATCATACTGCTGAGTAATGTTTTGTTTTTTTGAAGATTTTATTTATTTATTAGAGAGAGAGCAGCCGGGGCTGCTGAGAAGTCTGAAGCCATTCTGATCCTTCAGACTTCGAATGTAACTTTTTCCCCACTATAGAACCTTTAGGTGTTTGGGTGTTTTTTCCCCCCTTCCCTTTGTCCTTAATGTTCTGAAGTCTCATGATGGTCCACCTTGATCTAGATCTGTTTTTTTCCATCTACTATGCCAAGTCCTGGATTGCACCCTGCAATCAGGAAATTGATGTTCTTTGATTCTAGAAAATTATCTTTTATGATTAATTTCTATTTCCTAGTTTTTAGATGTCAATGCTTCCCTAATTTTCTTCTGGTTTTCTATGATTTCCTTAACTTTTATCCCAAGCTTTCTTTGGAAATTTTCATTTCTTTTGTCCATTTTAAATCAAAAACTCTTTCTTGTTTGCTCTTTCTTTTTTATACCTTCTTGTTCTTGTCTCATGCAGGTGATATTTTCTCTTCTCTGATGACACCGATAACTCATTTTTTTTTTTAAAGATTTTATTTATTTGACAGAGAGAAACACAGCCAGAGAGGGAACACAAGCAGGGGGAGTGAGAGAGGGAGAAGCAGGCTTCCCACGAGCAGGGAGTCCGATGTGGGGCTCGATCTCGGATCTCCGGGATCATGACCTGAGCCGAAGGCAGTCACTTAACCAACTGAGCCACCCAGGCGTCCCCCGATAACTCATTTTTAAAAATCTGTTTCCTTCGAGTTGTTTTCC
>PITA01006037.1:0-72555 GCA_004023965.1 Spilogale gracilis | reverse complement strand
ATCAGGAGATGGTGCCTTTTCTGGGAGGCAGCTCTGGAGGAGCAGGGCTCGATGATCAGACAGTACCTTCTGGAGAAAAATGAAAAGATACACCTTCCCGTGGGCAGAGTCTACACCAGGGCACATGGCTGGTTCATGGAGCACGAGCACTCGTCCCTTCCGCCAGGTTCCCTGTGCCGAGCTGACCATGGTCCACTGTATGGGATGGTTTGGGATCTAGAGGCAGAGTGGAGGGAAAATTCTGGGACAGCAGGTAAAATTTCACTTTAATCCTAATTTCAATCGTGCTTAGTGTTCCCCATCACCAGAACTCTCTATTTTTAATCTACTATTTCCAGGGAAGAGATCTAATGTCATCATTGCTTCCTGAATAGACCAGCAGCCACTTTTTTAGAGCCCACATTTGTTCCTTCGGGGAAGAGCTCATGTCACCAATTCTTGTGGCTTTAGGAAAGCATGTTGCTTCTCAGCTTTCCCCCACTGCTGGTTTAGAGTTCAGTTTCTTAGTTTAGCTAACTCAGCTATCACTCATTCCTTAGGTTTTCAGCTTCCAAAATTTTATTGCTTTGCTTCTATCTATCTATCTATCTATCTATCTATCTATCATCTATCTATCATCTTCTGTCTTTTTAAAGATTCATTTATTCATTTCAGAGGGGGGTGAAGAGGAAAGGGAGAGGGAGAGAGAGAGAATCTCAAGCAGACTCCCCACTGAGCATAGAGCCTGACTAGGGCCTTGATTCATTTTAGAACCTGAGATCATGACCTGAGCCAAAACCTAGAGTCAGGTGCCTAACTGACAGAATCACCCAGGCACCCCACTATCTATCTATATTCATCTGTCTGTCATCATTTTAAAAAGCCCACTACCATTTTAGTGACATTTCTTGAGAGATTAGAGTTAAATGCGTATTTTTAGTTGGCTTTTTTTTTTGCTAGAAATTGATCTTGTTTGATATGTTGTATATAAGGTAATTTTATGACTGTTTTTTTCTTGATAGTTTCTTCCTTAAATTTGTCCTTTTCCATTTCTTCTTGGTCTCTTCATGCTCTCTTCCCAGGCTGAGCATGTGATAACCAGTTTTTGGAGCAAAGTTCCATGCAGATGGTTGAACCGATAGATGGCCACACTGTACTGTTAAATCATGCTACCCATAGTCAGCGTAGATGAAGTATTTTTCTTAAACATCTGCACTACCTGGTCAGTTTGCTCACTTTTGTACTGTTCTTGAATGACTTGGACTTTGTCACCCGCTGGGATGGGCGTAGGAAAAGCACTGTACTTCCATGTTAGCACATTGGAAAGGGAAGACATCCTCGATCTACGAATGTGTACAGGTGCATTGAAGTGCTCTTGATGACTTTTGCTGAGAAGCCACAGAGGGCCCATACTTTATTTTGGCCACAGGCAGGAAGATTTCTGACTTTTCTCTTGGTGAACTTGGTTACCAAGCATAAGAAACAGAACCAGGGGTTGTAGACTTTTGTAGATGAGAGAGTGAACTCCAGAGAGGTGAGTGTCACACTGTGTATCAGCTCTATGCTCTGCTGGGTTCCTTCTCTTTGGCATGAGTCACCTAGTCCCTTGGGACTTGGCATCAGCTCATTTCTCCTCTAGGCAGACTTCCTTACTAACAGCCCTCTTCTTAAGGCTGATTCAGGGATCTTGACCAGATGGTACCAATACAAATTGTGCTTACCTCTGTTAGCTAGGAAAACATCTTTTTCCCAGACAATGTGGGTCAGTTCTTCTTCTTTAGCTCCCTTGGGATGAGATGATAACATCCTTCTGCTGAAACAGCCTTCTTTCAGACAGTTACATTACCGCACAGCTGGCGAGATGGTCACATTCCTTAATCTTTAGATTGAGCTTGGGTCATTTTCGGGTCTGAGTAGCACTATCTTGACATCTTAGCATAGGCTATTTCTACAAATTTCAAAGATTCTTTATTTTCAGAGACTTTGCCCTCAAAGTTTGTGAGAGCTCCTAATAAGAACTGCCTGATGATACCATTTACCCACCTCCCAGACTTGTTCGGAGAATCAGGTGAGAGAAAGCACATGAAAACACTTTGTTGAGAGCATTGCACTGTAAGGACACATGGCGTTATTTTTGCAATACATCCTGTTCTTTGTTTATCATGCAGACTGAAAAAAAATGAGATGGAATAGAACATGAGCTTTAATCTGGAAAAAAGTTCTATATTTTAATTGATCTTTAGATCTAAATTTAATGCAAGCTGACTTACTATGTATATGAAAAAACAACAGCTGGGAGTTTTGTTCGTTATTCTTTCCTCCTTCTATTTTTTTTTTTACAAAGACATTTACATTTAAAAATGTCTGCCCCCCCCATAGTAATAAGTAAATCAAGCTTGTTTGTGTTCAGTCCTATATAGAAATTATGTTCATTTTGCAATGATAATTTAAAATAGAACTGAAGGGCACCTGGGTGGCTCAGCTGGTTAAGCAACTGCATTTGGCTCAGGTCACGATCCTGGAGTCCCGGGATCGAGTCCCCCATCATGCTCCCTGCTCTGCAGGGGAGGGGTCTGCTTCTCTCTCTGACCTTCCCTCTCTTGTATTCTCTCTCTCTCTCTCTCTCTCTCTCTCTCTCAAATAAATAATCTTAAAAAAATAAAATAGAACTGAAGCAGACTCAGATACCCTAAAATACTGATACTTATTTTTTGAAATTCTAGTGGTTTCTGAGTCTTTTATTTTTTAAAAGATTTTATTTACTATCTATCTAACTATATCTATCTATCTATCTATCTATCTATCTATCTATCTATCTATCTATCTCTATCACCTATTTATTTTAGAGAGGGAGAGCGCGCAAGCTGGGGGAGAAGGAGAGAAGGAAAGAATTTCAAGCAGCCTCCATGCTGAGCGTGGAGCCCAACTCAGAACTTGATTCCAAGACCCTGAAATCATGACCTGAACTGAAATCAAGAGACAGATGCTTAACCAACTGAGCCACCCAGATGTCCCTCTCCCTGAGTCTTTTACACTGGATTATGAGTCTCCAACCCTTTAAAAAAATGTGAACACATTAACTAAAATTTTTTTCTCCTTATGTTTTGATATCCCTATTAATTATAAAACTTAATCAAATTTAATTGATAGTATTTGAGTATGTACATTTGAGAAGGGGAATGTATACAGGTGAGATTTTTCATGCTATTATCCTTCAGTGCACTTGGCCTGATTCAGGTCTAACATGAACTGATTTCACAGTTAGGTTTTCACATATTCAAGCATCAGAGGAAAAGCAGTTTATAATTCTAAAAGATGTACGTTAATAAGGAAGTGTCAACTTTCAGAATACAAAAAAGGCATAATTAGAAAGTGATTTTTCATTCTTTGCAATATTCTGAGGATAAAAAAGCCCTCCTCTAATTGTCAGATTTTGAGTTTTTCTTATTTTTTAATTTTAACAACTGTATCTATCATATTCCAACCCAGTAGAATAGGCAGCTAATTCCTTCTTGCTCCTTCCCTCCTACCTTCCCATCTCCATCCCTCTCAGTTATGGAATGAGCGATTTTAAAGGACAAGACTGAATTCCATTCGAGAAGTTGATTCCTACTGGAGAGCTGGGCACATAGTCTTATCGGAGCAGGGCTTGGTGGCAGGGGGCATTTAGCTGTAAGATCCCAGAGCGGACAGTATGTGGATGATATGGTCATCACTGTAGGCTTCATACTTACCGAAGTGCCTGGCACGTAGTAGATGCTCAATCAGACTTACCATGGCAATTCTCTAAAGTCCATACTTGTTTTGAGCCTGGACCTGTAGGTTCACATGGAGCTCAAATAAGGAGGGACACGCCTGGATTCACGCACTTTTGCACAGAACATTCCTCTTTTAGGAAAAATATAGACATGACGATTCATGGACAAAACTGCAAGAAGACTAGCATTCTGCTTTGTCTTCAGATTTTGCTGCTTGTTTGGACACTATCTCCAGCCTGCCTTCCCCTTAACCTGGGCCTGCCTTACTCAACACTCTACCTGCCTGCCAAGAGCCCAGAGTCCTATGTCATTAAAGTGTTAATTAAGTCCAATGTTTTCACATAATCTTTTATTAAAGGATTATGCCGAAAGTACTCATATCACACAGATCTATGAGAAAACTGTAGTGGCTTTATGATCTTTCTGTAACTTGGTATTGTCACTCTTAATTTTAGCCATTTTAAGGTATGTAGGTTTGATTCACATTTTCCTGATGAGCAATCCTGGTGGGCACCGTTTCATATGGCTGTTGACTTTTTGATTATTTTCTTTTGTGAAGTGCCTATTTAAGCATTCAGTTGTTTTGCCTGTTATTTTTGAAAGGATTGTCTTTTCTTATTGATCTGTAGGAGTTCCTTTCACATACTGAATATAAATCCTTTGTTTTCCCCAAGGTCTATGGTCTGTATTCCCACTCTCTTGATGATGCCTTGGATGAGCAGAAGTTCTTTTGTTAAAAGCTTTGCCTATCACAAGGTCATTTTCAGAAGTTTTATTATTTTAACGTTCATGTTTAGATCTAAGATCTCCCTAAGAATAATGAGCTCTCTCTGTCTTCCTCAAAGACCTCGCTCTTCACATCTGTTACTGGTATCTGAATGTGGTCATCTCAACTCAGGCGAGGACACTGGAGAAGCTGTGGAGATGTCCTGGGGAAGGACAGCTTTTTCTTCTCGAGTCCCATCTCCTAACTGTGCCCTGGCTTTGAATCCACATCCACTTATATTCTGGGGGGATTCTCGTTCACAAGCATGATGCCACCGTGCAGAAGTCGTGACTTGTTGAGCGATTGGGGAAAAGTTCGAAACTAGATATTCTGCTCCAAAGGAAAAACTCACAAAGTTAAACAGACAAGGAAGACTTTATTTAAGGTTATTGTAATAAGGGAGAGAGATCAGAACTCAGACTGAACTCAATTCCACTGAAACGGGGCAGAAGAGTTCTTAAGGGCTGAGGGGAGTAAGTGAGAGAATACTGGAAGTCACTAGGCCATCTACGCTTACGAATTGAATTTTCCAGAGGAACACTACATTTCCTACCTTTTTATGATGGGAGGTCATTTTGCAACTTGGAGCAAACCCCCCCCCCCCCGAAATTAGGCGCTTAGTTTCCTGTAGGGACTGAGAGACAGCTCTGTTATCTCCTGCCATGGCATTCCAAAGAGGTGGCTCCCAGGTCCTTGGGAAAACCATTTCTGGGTTGAAAAACTGACAAGAGGCTTTAAAAAAGATTTACATACCTCTGGGAGGAGTAGAAAAGCCATAGTTACTAATGTTCCAAAAAATAAACAAAACACTTCTAAGTAAAGGGAGGTCAGAGGCCTGCAGACAGGAAGAGGGCTGTGCAAAGTGGAAACGTTAAGGGTGTCTTGGTCACCTTCTTCTCAGAGACCTGGCTAAAATGCCACTAATATATGCACGCTAGGGCGCCTGGGTGGCCCAGAGGGTTGGGCCTCTGCCTTCGGCTCAGGGCATGTCTCAGGGTCCTGGGATCCAGCCCCACGGTGGGCTCTCTGCTCAGCGGGAAGCCTGCTTCCCTCTCTTTCTCTGCCTGCCTCTCTGCCTATTTGTGATCTCTCTCTCTCTGTCAAACAAATAAATAAAATCTTAAAAATAAAAAGAAATGAATGAAAACAAAATACATGCACGCTAGAGTGGCCACGGCTGTTAGGCCCTCCAGATGCTGGGTGTGAGTTCGACACCTGCTTCCAGAGGCGCAGAAGAAAGAACCTCTGCTTCTCCTTGGTTCAGCGCTGGAGGCCACTGGCCAGATGTGTTAGCCTGGACGGAGGACTGAGGGCCTCCGTGGGCGGCACCGCGGAGGTCTGCGTCCACCCCTCAAAGCCCCACCTTCTCACCTGGGCTTGTCTGGCAAGAGTCTGTGTACGTGGGGGAAGGGAAACAGTAAGGGTAAAACTGATCAAAGAGGAGAAGCAAGAGAGACTCAGCTGTTCTATGAGCCTGGCATGAGCCACATGGTAGGGCTGGGGTTTTGCCTGCCCGGGAGAAGATGAAAGTAACTTACCGTGTGGTCCAGTTTCGTCCAACACCGGAGGAGCCTGTTATGAATGGTTTACTTTTGCATTACTTATTTACTTTAAACCAAAATATGGGGGGACCCAACAAACCCCAAATACCCAAACACCCCTGGGCTTTCTAGGAGTGACTGCAGCAAAACCGGCTCATTTAACTGTCGAAAGAGAGGATGGTGGGGGGGAGGGGCGGAATGAGGGGCGTGTCCAAGCTCCCATCGCTGCTCGGTGTCAGTGAAAAGCCTCTTTTCCAGGGACTCATTTTTAAATCAAGTTCATTAGCTTGGCCCAACCACCTGCGTCCAGTACTCATTTTATTTTTTTTTAAGGACTCATTTTTTAACAATACAGAGGAGTGATGAGCAATTTTTTAAAAGAAACAATAGCCACAAATGAAAACCGATACACCCTCTTACACTGATCCGAGCACTGGGGGGATGGTCACCACATTTGGAGCCCTAATCTTGGTGTCAGAAAGCTTAGGTTTCTATTCTTGCTTTGCCCCTTTCTAGCTGTGTGAGCTGAGAAATGATTAAATTTCCTGGCTATTCTTTACAATGGGATTTATATATAATTCTCATAGGGCTCAAAGGGATGAGGAGAATCTATGGATGGGCTTGGCAGTGACCCTCCCGTAGGGCTGGCCAGATAAAACACAGGACACACAGTAATATCAAATCTCAGATAAGCAATGAACAGTTTTTCATACAAGTACATCCAAACAGTGCTATTACTGGCCGTCCTGTGTTTTTATTCGCTAAATCTGGCATTGATAAATATCTCCTCACTTTCACTTCTTCATAAGCTGAGCTAAAAAGGATTTTGGACATTGCCTGATTTAAATGTGGTTAAGTTGCGGCTGAAGGATGGGGAGATAAGGAAAGATAACGTAGCAAAATAGATTGTAACCATATTCTTATTTCCACAAGAAAGAATAGTATAAAAAGTGGCATAAAAACACCCAGGGCCGGCATAGTTTCCTGCCTGATCATTCATTTACTCTTAATGGAGCTCTTAAATAAGTCATGGTTCGCCAAAATGATGCTTCTTTTTTTTTTTTTTAGAGAGAGTGAGAGAGTGCACATAAGGAGGGGGAGGGGCAGAGGGAGAGACAGAAACAGACTTCCTGCTGAGCAGGGGTGCTGATGGGGACTTGGTCCCAGGACCTGAGCTGACCGGATGCTTAACTGACTGAGCCACCTAGGCACCCCCAAAAAGATGCATTTTTGTTTAAAAATAAAAAATTACATTTAGGGTGAGTTTTTTAATAGCATGGAAAAGTGTTTATGGAATAGTTCTGAGTGAGAAAAGCAGGTTGAAAAATTGTAGCTCCATTATGATCTCTACTATATTAAAATGCATTGAAAAATCCGAGAAGAAATATGAAAAATGAGTAGGAGTCACTGGACTTTTTTGTTCATCTTTGCATCGTTAGTGTTTTCAGTATTGTCCAGACTTTCTATAATAAACTTATTACTCTTAGAATTATTAAAGTTCTCTCAAGTTAAATTAGATTTAGAGTTTATTGTTTTAAATTATAAATACAATTCTAAATGAAATTAGTGATGGGAAAATTTAAACTCTTGATTGTGTACAAAATGTAGAAGTTCAGATTATAACAAAAACCACCGAATTGATTTTTTAGAAAGATTTATTTATTTTAGACAAAGGGAGAGAGTGCAAGCCAGAGGGTGGGTGGGTGGGTCAAGGGAGAGGGAGAGAATCTCAAGCAGACTCCCCATGGTGTGGGGAGCCAGATGTGGCTCAATCTCATGACCCCGAGACCATGACCTGAGCCAAAAATCAAGAGTCAGATGCTTAACTGACTGAACCACCAGGTCCCCCCAAACAGTTGATCTTTTAAAAAACCTTTATTATGGGGGCGCCTGGGTGGCTCAGTTGGTTAAGCGACTGCCTTCGGCTCAGGTCATGATCCCGGGGACCAGGGATCGAGTCCCACATCGGGCTCCCTGCTTCGGCAGGAAGCCTGCTTCTCCCTCTCTCACTCCCTCTGCTTGTGTTCCCTCTCTCGCTGTGTTTCTCTCTGTCAACTAAATAAATAAAATCTTTAAAAAAAAAAGCCCTTTATTATGAAGCATAATATGAACAGGAGAGGATACAAAACACAAATGTACAACTGAAACACGTTTTCTAAAAAGAGGGACCCAGGTAACCACCTAGGTCAAGATAGAATACTGTCAGCATCCTGGAGGCCACCTTAGGCCCCTTTTCATTTACCCACCCCCCCCGTGGTTGGTGTTATTTACTTCCTTTTCCTTTTGTTTCAGTTTTACCACATAAATTGTATCCCTAAAAAAGATAGATAGATGATTGGTAGATAGATAGATAGATAGATAGATAGATAGATAATAGATACATAGATAGATAATTAGTTTGTCTTATTCTTGAACTTGGTATAAATGGAATCAAATAATAAGCATTCTGTTGGGCCTGGCTTCTTTTGTTCCACAAGCTAAGATTCATTCATATTGCCTAGCATTGTGATCATTTATTCATGTTTGTTGCTGTGTTGGTATTTCAGTGTAGACTCTACTACCACTGATTTATCCGTTCTGCTGTTGATGAACATGCGGGTTGACCCCATCTGTCTTTGCCACCTGCAGCTGCGATTGATGTCCTTGGGTGTGTCCCCTGGCACACCTGTGCTCACTGGCTGACCTTACTTTGTACTGAGATTTCTACCCATCTGCGACTATAAAAGGAAAACTGATAAGGACCCTGGAGTCTGGGAATCAGAATCTGTAGATCTTGTTGTCATGGACTGCTTCCTATTCATGACAAATTCAGATTTCGAAGGCCTGAAGACCCAGCAGTTTTCTTAAATGTCAGAATAAGCCTGCTGTTATTTTAAATGCATTAGGAATTCTTTTAAATGGCAAGGATTAGTCTTAAAAGGCTTTCTCCACCCCCTCTCCCCCCACCAAGTGAATAACAACTAAATGTGAAGGTCTCCACATTTTGACTGACAAAATCATTTGCCAGTATTCCAAATTAGACAATTTCATTTTTAGCAAGAATCAGAAACAATTTTTTTTTGAGCCAGTAGAGATTTTAGAGACATTCTCTGGTTGAGTCCCTCCATTTCCTAAATCAATCCCTGAGACCTCCTTGAGGGCAAATGTCTTCCCAATGTTACACTTAACTGGTTAGTATAGAACCAGAGCTAGAATGAGGACTTCTGACTTCCAACCTTAGATGATATTGAACTCTCCCAAAATATTACGTGGGGCTACCTTTCAATTGTGGAATGTGTTGAAGGCTGAGAATGTTATTCTGCCGTCGTCACCATCATTATATCCAACTGATTCATGTGAGGTCGCCTCTCAATTCTCCCGGCATCCCATTATTACCACAGAGTATGGTCAGATCATACATGTTATCTGGTACTCGTGCAGTGGTTACAGTTTGTAGTATTTTGATCCATAAGGTAACAGGTGGTTGTAAATTCTTGAATTCTGGCAAGTAATAGCTCTGTGTTCACCTACCCACGTATTATGGGCTACAGAATGGAAGACCGCTAGAGATAACTCTTCGCAAGCCCATTACCAAATGCCGGTCTGAGATCTGGCAAGGGCTTGCCATGGTATTTTTCTTGATTTGTGGTCACATGAGGAAGAAAAGGACAAAGTAAGAAGTGTTCCATAAAGTTAACTTTGTTTACTTTAAGGAGACTACCTTTTTTTTTTTTTTTTACCAAGACTTGTCTTTCCTACTTTTGTGTCTGTGTTAAAATGTACTTTAATATTTTTATGTTACTTATAGCTTAAAAATGTTTTTGAGCGCAATACTTACAACTGTTTTATTCACTATTATGTACTCAGACCCAGCTTAGGGCCTGACACAGGAGATTTAGTGAATTTTTATTCTTATTTTTTAAAGATTTAATTTATTTGACAGAGAGCAGGAGCATACACACAGAGGGAGTAGCAGAGGGAGAGGGAGAAGCAGACCCCACGCTGAGCAGGGAGCCGGATGCGGGGCTCAATCCCAGGACCCTGGGATCAGGACCTGAGCCCAACCTATTGAGCCAGCCAGGATTTAATGAATTTTTAAATGAATGAGTAAAAGGTTGATATCCCTAGTTTGGTCACCAATTATTTGGGGTGGTGGCATTTTATGAATCTCTGAATCTAGAAGTCTGATACATTTCAGATAATCACTCCTGAGGAGTGCTACAGAACACCCAGTACACTGGAGTGTCCCCGCCCAAAATTCACATCTACTTGGTTCCTGAGAAGGTAACCATATATAGAAATAGGATGTTTGCCGATGCAATCAAGTTAAGCTAAGGTCATAATAGCTTAGAAGGGGCCCTGATCCAATGATTGGGGTCCTTATAAGAAGAGGAAGTGGGCCATAGCATGCAAGGACAGATGCCAGAAAATAGAGATTGAAGGATGTACCTCCAAGCCAAGGAATGCTGCAACCACCAGAAGCTGGACAAGGCAAGAAAGGGAGTCCCCAGAGCTTTCAGAGGGACCATGGTCTTGGGGACACCTTGATTTGGGACTTCCAGTCTCCAGAGCTCTGAGAGAATGAATTTCTGTTGTTTCACACCATCTAGTTCATGGTTGTTTGTTATGACAGCCCTAAGAAACAACTATATCTAGGCGTCCAGACCAGTGGATGTGATGGGAAGTAAAGGGGGAAAGAGTAAGATTTCTAGGAATTGACTGTGTCTCCTATAATCATTGTGTTTGGGGTACAAAATGAGAATACACATGCTACTTCTTTGGAGTATAATTAATGACCATAAATACCGGGGGATCTTTATCTGAGGACTATTTGTCTGTTTTTACTCATGGAAGATTCAGGAGAAATGCTTTGAGATGATTTCAGAAGGATTTTTGTTAGTTAGGAATCTTGGTGGAAAGAGATCTTAGGTACTTGGACATATTAAAACTCACAATGAGTTTCTAAAAAGTTGAGTGTAAATCAGTTTTTATGTTAATGAACATATTTTAAATGTACAAATATTATAAAGGCCCAGTATTTAAAGCAATTGTGTGATAGAAGAGAAAGAATATAGAATACTTTGGGAAATAATATTTATACCCTAATATGTAACAAATATATCTAGATTGCCATATTTCCCATCTGCCTTAAACAAGAACCATCTATATAAAAGAGGAGGTCAGTTTTAACTAAAGATTTAAAAAGATCGATAATGTTATTTACAAGATTCCTGAAGGCAGGTATTTTTGTCTGTACTATTCACGGAGGGGGGTAAATGGTGCCTACATACAAACTTTCAATAAATATCGGTTGAATAAATGTCCCAGGTGATTTACATTGAATGAATGTCCCTGGTAATTTACATTGTTACTGGAAGAGGTGGGATTATAAGGTCTCTATTTCTTGGTCTAATACTTCATTGTTGTGATGTAATATAATACATCTGTTTATTTCTATGAGGCAGGATGTGAGAAATAAGAAAAAGATGAAAAATCATGGGATTTAGAAGGGTGCACTAAAATCTGAAAAGCTCTCAAGTGTATTTATAAAGTGGACTACCTAAGATGAGTGGCAATCTGAGCTCTTGATAGAGTTCAAATGGTAAGTTTTGTGAGGGAGGGGTAAGGCTTTGGAGAGAACAGAAGGTGTCTTCCTGCCAGTGAGAAGGGAACATACCAATTCCAATTTGGTGTAGCCACCTGGGGCCCATTTAGTGCACTAGAGCAGTAATTTGCTAAATGAGTCCCTCATAGTAAAAAAGAATGAGTAAATAGCGAGCAATTTAGGCATGGTAAACCACTAGTAGCTCAAGGGTTATAAGAATGTGAAACTATAATTAGATCCCATGTTCATAATGTACTAACTAAATGTATTACATTGTATATTGCATGTTTCTGAGCTTATTTCTGGACACAGCTGAGCTCTTAACAATTCAGACTAAAACCATCCCAGCTATCAATTCATACTTCCATTAAAATTCCAACTGCTTATATTAGAAAAGAATTCCAAAGATGGTTTCCTTTATCTTGGATCTAAGGATGCAAACAGGATTAACCTAGTTGCAAAACACAGCAAGTCAGTTATAAATCACACAGCATAAAATAAACTGTGGCAGTAAATTGAAAATTATGTTCTCTTTTTCTATACTTAGCTGTGAAAATATTTTAACAAGTTGGCATCAGGGTTTGCAACTTTTACATCTGTTGTTTCTTTTCAGGATTATCTTTTAGCATTTTAAGATGTGATTCTTTGGAGAGTGTGGCTAGTCAGATTGTACATTTGGAACACTAAAGGGTAGGGGGCATGCATGAGTTATGTGGTTTCAGGATACTGGCCTATTCCCCACTCTACTTTCAGTAGAAGCTGATCTTGCAGGGGTTCTGGAAAACATTTGTCTTTTATTGAAATTCTTTTCTTATTTGGAAAAATGGTATAGTGTGGGTTGGCTCAGATGGTCTGACGTGATGTTCCACGATACTAGTAAGTTCTATTTTCTTTCCTTTTTTTTTTTTTTTTTGAAAGATTTTTATTTATTTATTTGACAGAGAGAGACAGATCACAAGGCAGAGAGGCAGGCAGAGAGAGAGAGAGAGAGGAGGAAGCAGGCTCCCCGCCGAGCAGAGAGCCTTGATCCCAGGACCCTGAGATCATGACTTGAGCCGAAGGCAGAGGTTTTAACCCACTGAGCCACCCACGCACCGAGATACTAGTAAGATCTAAGCACAAGTTTCATTGCCTTTATCAATGTCTATTATTTCAACTGTGAGGTTCCTGTTGATCTTGTGGTAAGAGGACTGTATTCTCTATGAACTCTCCTTTTCTTTCTCTCTCTCCTCTCACCCCCAAGTTTAGTAACTTTATTGAACGTCTGGAGGTAGAACAAGGGAGGGATCATACTGGACACACTTGTTTTTCTGCTCTTCTCTCAACTCTGATTTTTATTATTCTGGGTGCAGTGGAATATGGCACCTTTCAGACTATGGACACTGCGTGAAATAGTTCATCTCTGTAGAAATTATATTCTACATTCTTCTTCTACCCCACCCTGACCCCAGCATGGGATTTTTTGTTTGTTTTTGTTTTTTAGGCTCAAATGTATTTCCTTTTTTCTTTATGCTGAGATACTCTAACTTTAACACTACTCATTACGCCCCTCCTCCTCCCCAATTCAGTAATTCCTTATACCAAGTGGGGCAGGTGTGTATGATGACTCCCGGGCCTTCCCACCTTCAGTACTTTGGACACTAAATATTCTGAGCTATGTTTTTTCTTTAAAATTTTTTTCCCCTTGGAAGAGGTGTTTTGGTTATAAATACCTTCAAAGAGCAAACAAAATTCCTAGAGGATAAAAAGAAGACAGAGTTGGGGTGATTGTATAAAGCTGAATGATGGGAACCAGAACTAGATGAAGTATAGTACTACCATTTCTCAGAGACGATGCAAATGGACATTAGGCCAATGGTAGCAGTATTTATGATTAGAACAAACTTTCCCTGAGTTTGTTACATTAGCTAAAGAAATACACCTCTGGAAGGCAGCTATACGGGGGCTATAAGCTATAAGCCATATTTCTTAAATAGCAGAAGTTAAACAGGTTTGTAGGAAATACACTAAGGAACTGATGAATATAAAGAGGTGTGAACAGCCCATATTTTAGGACTGAAATTCAACATGGTCTTTGTTTTTTAATCTAATTTAAGAAAGGCTAAATTAAAATACCATTCTTTTCATTTCTAGAAAGAATAGTTTGTGTTAGGAGTTATTCAAGGCAATATACAGATTAGTTGAAATTTATCCTCAATATCATTACCTCTTTTCTGCCTCTTTGCTTTCTTTTGGAGACAGATTCTTCAGCAACTACCCAGTTTCATTAGTTACAGAAAATCTCATCCAAAGTTACTCTCCATTGTTTGACTTCCTGGAGAAAATTTCATCCAAAGTCAGTGTCCATTCTTGTTTTATTTTTGTTTCTTCTCATGGCATCTTGTATTTCCCCCTTTCTATATCCCTCTCACTTGTTAAATGCCTTTCTTTATAACCTATAAGCTCTATGAAGGCAAGGACAGTGTCTGAGTGATTTATTCAGTTGTTTACCACAGTGACTGCTGTATAATATGTTTATGATTATTTGTAAATTAATTGACATGACTATCTTATCCCGTGGGAGAATTTGCATTCTCCCTAATTTTAAAAATAGAATTCTGTGCTGTTGATTGAATTGAAATGCAATAAAAATTAGTTTCATGAGGTCAAGGGGTAATATTTCAAAAGAAAGATATAGAAAATAATTTTCAGGAATTTCAAGAATTAAGAGAAATATTTATTTTTATCCTGGGAGCATCCTCCCTTCCTCTTCAATGGAATTGTGTAGATAACTTAAGTGTGACTTTCCTTGCCCTTATCAATTTATTTCAGCTACAAGTTCTAGCTGATCTCTTTCTTTTTCATTTTTTAAAAAGGTTTTTTATTTTTAAGGAATGCCAAGCGGGACTCGAACTCATGAATCCGGAATGAAAGAGTCCCATGCTCCACTGATTCAGCCAGCTAGGAAAGCCTCATCTCTCTTTTTTTTTCCTTGGCGCTCCCCACCCCTCTTCCAAATTTAGTAACTTTATTGAAGTTAAGGCAGGCCCTGGACAGTAGCAGTTGACAGAATCTCACATGTGAAAATCCAGACTTATAAAACAATCTGGGGGTAATTAAATTAAAAACGTTTACTAAATTCTTTTGAATAGCAAGTTCTTTTAGTGTAGTCTACAGTATTGTTTTAAGTGATAAGAAAGTGCAACTTTTCAGACTACAACTAAACATTGTAGCAGCGAAAACCAATTTTTTCCTTAATGTTGAAAGAAAAAACAAGGTAAGGCATAAGAGAGAATACACAGGACGAGCCAATCTCATATCCCACTACATCTCCAGTCCATAATTGCTTCTACTTTCCACCGCTTCCGTTGTCATTAAGTTAATTCAAACTTTAAGGTCAATGGGGAAAAACATGACGCCAACCCTTTGCCTTTTTCCTTCTCTCATATAGTTACTGGAGAGGATCGGCTTGGGGTTGTACCATTAACAAAAAGTGCTTTCAACGACTGTCCAAGTTAGAACTTCCAGACGCTGTCTTCCCTGGAACGGCCTGGAAAAAGCGGGGAAAGTGAGGTTGGCCACTTTCACGGCCAGTTGTGCTGTAGCGCTCGGGGTGTGTTTTTCCATCTCATACAGGGGGTGGAGGTGAGCGCCACGGAACGGGGACCTTCACACGGTGCAGTTCCTCAAAGCCCTCACTTTGTATCATAGGGAAAACGAAAGTCTTCGTTTTCTGGAGCAGGAATGGGCGGGTTGGGCACAAGTTATTGAACAAGAACATGCCCAGGTACAGAGTTTAACAGCAGAGGGCACAATACCCACTGCCCATAACGAGCAGCTGGCTGCACGGAGAGGCATAAAGTAAGGAACTCTGGGGCTTGTGGTTCGCCATGTTTTCCTCAGGTATGTTTATTCCCGCAATAGAACTACAACTCCCAATGTGCACCGCGCGCGCTTCTCTCCTCTCCTCCGGCCCCTCTCCCAAGGCCAGCACAGGAACCTCCCGGGGAAACTGCCCTCGTACGCACGCGTCACGTTTGTTTACCCTGAAGCCCCGCCTCCTTACCGTCCTCCGGTTCTCCCCACTCCTCCCGGGAATGCCGTCATGCTAAAGATGCATATTCATGAGGGCCCCCGTGGAACTCCCTCCCTACCCGCCTCCCGCCTTCCCGCTCCGGGCGTGTGATTAATATTCAATAAGCCGGGCTACGCGGCTACTTCGCCGCGGCGGGCGGGGCCTGCGCTCCCGAGCCGGCGACCTGGGCGGGGAGGGCGTGTGTGTGTGGGGGGGCGGTGGCGGCCGGGCGGGCGGGCACGCGGGATGGAACACCGAGACACCGACGGAATGCTCCGAATTGCCACATAATCCCCTGGAACGGCCGCGCCGAACGCCATTGGCTTCTCCCTTCTCCGCGCGCCGCCGCCGCCGCCGTCTCCCACCTTCGCCTCACCGCCTCCCTCTCCTCCCGCTGCCTCCGGAGCTGGGGGGGAAGCGCGAAGCCCCACTGCAATGGAGCCCGCCGCCGCGGTTACGGCGCAGCGACTCCCAGAGACCAGCAGGGAGGACCGAGCTCCGGCTCCGGCGGCGGCGGCGGCGGCGGCTTTGGCGGCAGCAGCCGGGGGCGGCCGGAGCCCGGAGACCGCGCTGACCCCGGCGGCCCCGATCGGCAGGGCGCGGGAAGAGGCCCCCGGCGAGGTGCAGCCGGGGCCGCTGCCGGGCCGGGCGGGAGGCACGGGTCGCCGGCGGCGGCGCGGGACGCCCCAGCCCGCCGCCGGCGGGGCTGCCCCGGTGCCCGGGGCCGGCAGCGGCGCCAACTCCCTCCTGCTGAGAAGAGGGCGGCTGAAAAGGAATCTGTCCGCGGCCGCCGCCGCCTCCTCGTCGTCCTCCTCCTCGTCGTCGTCGTCCTCGGCTGCTGCCGCCTCGCACTGTCCCGGCGCCGCCGGCCTCTCTGCCTCCTCTTCGGCCTCGGCGTCGCTGTGCACCCGGAGCCTGGACAGGAAGACGCTGCTCCTGAAGCACCGGCAGATGCTGCAGCTGCAGCCGTCGGACCGGGACTGGGTGAGGCACCAGCTCCAGCGGGGCTGCGTGCACGTCTTTGACCGCCACCTGGCCTCGACCTACCTGCGCCCGGTGCTCTGCACGCTGGACACCACGGCCGGCGAGGTGGCCGCCCGCCTCCTGCAGGTGGGCCACAAAGGCGGCGGTGTGGTGAAGGTGCTAGGCAAGGGCCCCGGCCCCGCGGCCGGCACGGAGCGGCCCCCCGACGTCGGCCCCCGGCTCGCGTCTGCGGAACCCCGGGACTTGGGGCCGCAGCCCGGGAGGAGCGGGCTGGCTGCCGTCGGGGGCCCGCCGCGCGCGCCTCCCGCAGACCTGCAGCTGCCGGGCGGCCGGGACGGGTGGGCGCGCCGCGCCTCCCGCGCCAGCCCCGCTCGGTCAGACTCCAGCCCGGGTGAGACCGGCGCCCCGCAGCGCCTGGACGGCGCAGCCGCCGGCCGGGCGTCCGACACCGAGAGCTTCAGCCTGAGCCCCAGCGCCGAGAGCGTGTCCGACCGGCTGGACCCCTACAGCAGCGGCAGCGGCTCCTCTTCGTCGTCCGAGGAGCTCGAGGCTGACCCGGCCCCGGGCCTGCCGGGGGCTCTGGGCCAGCCCCGCCTGCCCGGCCGCTCCGCGCCGGCCCGGCCCGGGGCGGGCGCCAGGCCGCCTTCCCCGACGGCCTCCCCGCCTCCGCTGCAGCCCAAAGACCCGAGGGGCGTCGACGGCCCGGGAGGGGTCGCCCGCGACCGGCCTCGGGAAGAAAAGGCGGCTACAGCCACGGCCCTTGGCCGCCCCCAGTCGACCCCGGGTGGGAACCGGGCTGCCCCGGAGAAAGCGCCTCCGCCGCCCACCCTGTACGTGCAGCTCCATGGAGAGACCACCCGGCGCCTGGAGGCGGACGAGAAGCCATTGCAGATCCAAAATGACTACCTCTTCCAACTGGGATTTGGGGAGTTGTGGAGGGTGCAGGAGGAAGGTATGGACTCGGAGATTGGCTGCCTCATCCGCTTCTATGCAGGTAAGGAATTTACCTGTATGGTGACGTGTGGGATGTAAACACTTGCAGTCCTGAACAATGAGTGCAGTCGGCCCTCTGTCCAGACCAAGAGTACACACACGTCCTCGGGAGTCTTTGTTCCTTCTTTACAGCTTTCACCTACCCTCTGTGTCATCCTAAGTGGAGCAATTGTAAAATCCGCGAGTTGCTGTCAATCTTGGGGATCCAGAGGTGGGGAAGCGCTGTTGGAAGAGGTGGCACAGCCACCAGGAAATACAGGTAGCAGATGCTTCTGAGAGAGGCAGTAGTACTTTTAACGAGGAGAGGACTTCTTTCAGGCCTCGCCTGGTGGGCCTGTTGGGTTTGAGGCAGTTTGGGAATTCAGGTAAACCATCGGTCTCGTGCACATCCCACCGTCGGAGGGAAATAATCAAAAGACATGCCCCAGGTCACTCTGCATTTGCCCACAGTTGGCCATTCCTGTGTGACCCCCAGGAGCTCCTTTCTTGTCACCTGGGGCGCTCCTTCAGCTCTCTGTGGTGCTCATTTGCCCATTGAGCCCTCCCTAACAGATGGGACCCTTCTTAGTTGTTATTTTTCCCCTGATCTTTTTGGGCTTTATTTCAAGTTTAATCTGCAAGTTTAATTCTTGCATCAAAAGTGATGTTGCCTATTTTTCTCATTTCTTACTTCGAGCCACTATGACCCGGTCTGACCATTGCCGTTTGACTTAAAATAGGGATCACAGTAAGACTTGAAGTGGTTACCATCCCTTGAGATGGGATCTGAAATCCTCCTCCTTTTTTGGGTTCTAGATAAAAACTTCTTTACTTCTATTTTTTCCCACCTTTTTGAGATATGATTGATATATCAGATCTCATTCTTGATTAGGAGTTACTAGTGTTTCTAGATTAGAGACTTGGTGGGTACTAAATTAGGGAGCTATAGATCCTGGTTGTTATATTGGAACCTTATATTTGTTTGCATTTTTCCCTCCTCTGGTTTAAACAGTTATGTTCTTAGTGATATAGAGATTTTGTTTAAATAAAGTTAGCCTAACAAAATTCAATCAGGAGAAGTAGTTCTTCCTCAGCTTTACTATTCTAGTTTGTAGGTGCTGATGGAAAAATAATCACACTTATAATTTTATTAATCTGTTGCTGTTCTTTCTAATTTAATGTTTTTGGTTCAACTTGTGTCTTAGTGGCAGCTTAGTCACTTTGAATGAAGAAATCTTTACTCCCACGTTGAAATATGCAAGACCTATAGCACTCCTGGTGAGATGTTAAGTTTCATTGAAGTTTTTCTATAATTCAGGTGGATTTCTGATGGATTTTTGCCTTGTAAAGAAAACTATATTACAGTACAGTAGCATTGCAGTATCTGAAGATAAATACCTCAATCGGATGACATGGCTTTAAAAGTTTATGACCTAGAAAATCGGTGTTTTGTTTTTGTTTGTAAATTGTAGGAGTGACAACTATTCTTTTTTCTTGGAACTCATGTATTTTGTATAATGTTATTTTGCAAAAGCATTAAATGGTCATTCTCACTTGGAATGAGAATATTTTAATGTGAGAATGATAAATGCTCTTACAAGCAAATCAGTTAAATTGAGTGAAATATATATAAAAGCAAAGGATATGTGAACAGTATTGAACATATTTTATTATAGAAAGAGCTCTGCAGCTCTTATTTTCCACATGTTGATTACAATAAACGTCCATGGGAAAGGTTTTGGGTGTCCTAGTAATGAAATTTAAATCTTTGATTTCCTTGGTTGCCTCTTCAGGTGTGTCTAAAATATTCTATGTGACTGATGTACAGAGTTTTCTTTCTTTCTTTTTTTTTTTTAAAGCTTATCAATATAAAAGTGATTTTTTTTCTGGTTGAATCTTAAATTTCTGGTGGGGTCATTTTACTCTTTTTGTTTTGTTTTTGTGAAAAGCCGTAATTATTATTTCTTTCTGAACTCATCTCTGTATGCACAGCATAAATATATACTTGCCTCTGTGTATACACTTGTAAAAATAACTATTAAAATAGGGATGTCACACACACTATCCAGCCTGTTCTTGAATGTGAAGGAAGCCCTTGTATAGGTGTGACCTAGAAGGAAGATGCTTGATTGTTACAGAGATGACTAGTTTATTTTGGTTTTTACAGAGTTGACCCTATTTTAAACCTGAGGCAATATAGGAGATGTCTGTTGATATTCATTTGCCATAGAACAAAATTCTGCGTTTAGTGATCCACTTAAATTTTTGCAGAAAAGTTTAGTTACTGGTGAACAAAAGGGCATTTTCCTTAGGTGGTCTTACTTGTTTCGGGAACACTATTAGGACTTCATAAAGTGAAGGTTTGTACCTGGCTGGAGGAGATTCCTAGAAATTCCCCCTGCAGGGGAATGTAGGACACCCATTGGAGTGTTCCATTTTTGTAGTAATTCTTTTCCTTATGAAAAAGAGAATTAAGGTTTGTTATAGAGGATACCCTTTAAGAGGGTGTTGTGTGCCACATTTGTTTTTATGATTTTACGTATTACTTAGTCTTAAATTTCTTGCTGCACGTCTTTTTGTTCATATGTGTAGTTGGAGTTAAGGATAGATTAGAAAGTTGCCTGTGAAGCAATTTGAATACTGTATTTAAATTGAGTTCATTATCTGCTGTCTATCTAGTTATCTAGTCAGCTGCTTTTTTCTTTCTTTTTTTTTTTTTTTGGAGAAGTTCTTGTCCAGCAGAGAACTTTCATTCTTTTGAAGGTCACCTTTCAATGGAATTTCAGTATTTATAACTTGACTCAAGTTATTATTAAGAGTCTTTGAAAGGCATTTATAGCCTTTGAATATTTAAATACTTATTTGGGTAAAGTAAAACGAAAGTCTTAATGAATTGTAAGGTATTGGATGAAAGGTGCTATCTAATTACAGAGTTGTTAATGAAAACTTTGAAAATTGTTATTATATTTTTCAAGCATTCTTTTAGGTGATTTAAAATATGATAAAATTTAAGTGGCTTTAAAATATGAAATTACTGGTTTTAAGTATTTTAAGTACGTTAACATTTATTTTCCTTTTAAAATGAGCCATCTTAAGTTCCAATTGGAAGAGAGTAATTTTAGGTTAAAAATGTAAAAATTTATGTTGCTTGACATAAGTAATGGACTTCAAGAGATTAATGAGCTTTGTGTTTTGGACTCCCTGGAGAGTCTGAGTCATTGCCCAAGGATTGGGCAACTACATATTTTTTGACTCTTGTACCACCTTTTAGATTTAGTGGTCTAGCTAATTCAGTTCAAATTGTAATAGTGGGAGAGGATGTTGAGAGAATGGAGAGATACCAACTGTGTCTAGTAAATCTTGGACAAGATATTTTTATTAGACTTCCTGGGATTGTTGGGAGAACGATCTCCTAACCCCTCTCATATTTCTTCTCTTTTTCTCTTTTGGGAATGATCAAACCTTACATGGTTTCCTACATGGAAACCGAGAAGGGGTGGTTCAGCATTAGGCTGTATTATTGACCAG
This sequence comes from Spilogale gracilis, assembly GCA_004023965.1. Lineage (NCBI taxonomy): Eukaryota > Metazoa > Chordata > Mammalia > Carnivora > Mephitidae > Spilogale > Spilogale gracilis. The sequence goes on along the minus strand of PITA01006037.1, from coordinate 51,389 downwards.
CAGGCTCTTATTACTATAATTACAGCAGTATTGAGTAACGTGGTATGAACATGTGACCCCAGTGTGTGCTTGAACACTCCTTTCAATTTTAAGAACAAAGGGTTTAACTTTATTTTTGTTGTTTTATATTTATGTTTTATATTTGTTGTTTTTGATACAAAGTGCATGCTGTCTTTTCCTTCATAACTGTGATTTGAGAACATCTGTTAATATGCTGGGCTTTATTATTTCCAAAAATTTTAAAGATCTTTCACATAAATTATCTCATTTGTCCTTTCAAAAACGTTATTGGGGAGGAGTCAGTGTCAATCCTCTTTTCAGATGGAGAAACGTGCACAGAGAGGTTTGCCTCTTGCTTGTGGTTTTTCAGTCCTTGGCAGAGCTGAGAATAGAGAGCTGGGATGTTCTGTTTTGCAATTCATATCACTTTCCATGAATCGATGCTGAATTTCATTTACACTTGATTTTTTTCACTTGGTTAGAAGCATTCAGAAAACATGCTATTTTTGTTGGTAATGAGGTGATATTATCCTCCAGCCCAAAGTGGTATTCCTTGTGAAATGTTGATGGCCCTATTTTTTTTTTTTTTTAATCACGCTGCCTTTAAAAACCTAAAGTACTAAGCCTGGCAAATAAATAGACAATACAGAAAGAGTAGCGAAGTATTGTAAATATTCTGGTTGCAGTAGTCATACTTGTATTTAAGTTGTTAGGAAATGAAGTTTACTTAATTTCTTTTATTTGACCGTGCCTCATTTGTTAAACTGTAAATCTTCCTAGGGTATATAACGAATTAACACTTCATCTGAAAAGTAGATAACTTTTCAGAGTGGAGGTGTGGCAATTCAGTTCCTTTAAAACATAGCCTTACTTTAAAGTGTTGAAAATATACATCAGAAGAGTCTTGCTTAACTTTTTCATTTTAAAATAGAATTGTTGGTACTTTAGTGATAGTGCTTTATTGGTGTTACTATGCTATTCTTACAATTATTTTTATAATTCATTCATTATAGAGAACTAGAGAGTAAGCTGTTCTCGGATTTCATAGTTGTTTCTAAAATACATGCCTTTTGTGCTCAGTGAAATAACTGTAGGGAGAGGAAATGTGTAAGTTAGGTTGTAAAGTTTCTGGTTCAAAGTTGTGTTTTTGTTGCTATACGATTGTTAACTGCCACCTTAAATGATTGATTATCCAAAGGTCATTACTCTCTTTTAAAGTATAAAGTGTTTTTGTTGTTTCTTATTCTTTTTCTTTTCAAAGCCCTGAATTTGGCTTATTGGTAACATAATATAAATAACAACATTCATTGACAACTCTTTATGAGCCAAGCCTAGTGTACCAATTTTTAGTTTAAACATTTGTTGAATTGAATTTGTGGCATTTTGTTCAGCAGCTGGTGGTGTATACTCTGTCTTCAGCCTTCCATCCTGTTTGGGTCCCCAGGGATGTGTTAAACACACACACACACACACACACACACACACACACACGTTTCTTCCAGGGCGGGAGATGTTAGATGTGCCACATACTATTAATATCTTCTGTTGCATGTGAGTGAAGCTCTCTCTGGATTTTGAGAGAGCAGTTCTCTCTCAAAGTTTTCTGAGAGTGAACAGGTGTTTTTTTCCCCTTCTTTTCAAAGGCATCTCTTACCTCAGCTTTGAGATGAATTTAATGAGACGTCTGTGAAATGAGGCATCTTAGATTTAATGCTTTTTTTTTTTTTTTAGATTTAATGCTTTTGTTACGTGCCAGGGTTGAGCACAGTTCAGTCTCTCTGGACAGGAGAAGGGTTTAATTGTGCTGTGAAAGTTAGGAGATCCTGAAGCCACTCAATAGAAAATATCCAAATGTCTGGGAAAATGAAGTCTTAAAAAAAAAAATTCCCACTTTCTAAAACCCTTTAATCCCAGGCATCTGGTGTAACACTGGTAATAAGGGGTTTTGAATCTGGCCTCCTAGCCCTGCGCTTCTAGGGCAAGCCCTTTTTTTTTTATACTTGCCTTCGGTTTTCTTAAAGATAGTATAATTAGAGAGAGAAAAAAAAATTGGCCATGTGGATTATTTAGACATATTAGGTATTTATGGCTTAATAAGTCTGTGTGACTGCTTGTGTTTGGATTTGTGTGAAACTTCAACTCTAGGCTTTGGGAAATTTTGATAAAATTTGAAACTCAGGGATCTGGAAAGAATACATCTTAATGATATTTTGATTAAAAGACATTAGGATATTTGGTTAACTGTGAAAGAGCAGCTCTTCCTGGTTGCACGGCGTACCTTGGAATCCAGCATAATGTCAGTTTCTGCAATACCACAGTGTGACTGCACTTCCATTTAGAGGTAGAATGGTTCGGTTAAATATTTTGCATATAATATATGCCTGGGATACCTTTTAGTATGTTTAATGAAACAAAGCATAACCTTCTCAGAATGCCAAGTTCTTGCCGAAATACTTGTTTCCCTGTTGTAGTTTTACATTTGTGGTTGCTTTAATACATTGTAAAATGTATATAATGATAAAGTATCTTGTTCAGGTACAAGTCCAGGAGCTTCTGAGTTTGGGATCTAGAGGTTCTATTAGAAAAGGAGTGTGGGAGGGGGCGCCTGGGTGGCTCAGTTGGTTGAGCCATTGCCTTCGGCTCGGGTCATGATCCCGGAGACCTGGGATCGAGCCCCACATCGGGTTCCCTGATTGGCGGGAAGCCTGCTTCTCCCTCTCTCACTCCGCCTGCTTGTGTTCCCTCTCTGGCTGTGTTTCTCTCTGTCAAATAAATAAATAAAATCTTAAAAAAAAAAAAAGAAAAAGAGTGGGAAAGGCTGCTTATAGGTTGTACACATTTTATAAATTTGTAAATGTCAATATTGTAGCAAAAGACAAAAAAAGATTCTCAGAATTTTTTTTGGCATACTTTCCCATATGAAGCTTAGTAAAATAAATTAGTCTCATTTCCAGTTATGCGAAAGAATTTCAGTTGAAGATTGAAAAAAATTTGAAATAATTTTGTTTTAGGCCATTTTAATAAGGAGTGAAAAATCTAATTAGAAATTTGAGGTTTCAGAGGATTTGAACTGATTGATTTTTCTTTTTAGCTTTTTTTTCTGCATTCTTTTCAAGCTGGGAGAGTTCTGTATTTGTTGCTGTCTATTTCTATTGACTCCTATAATTGGTGAAAAGAAGTTAGAGAATGAATCTTGTCATATGTCTGCCTTATGAATATTTGGGCTTTCTTTTTAACTATGAAGCATGGTTTTAAATACAGTGAAAGTATGATCTCTACTTGTTTCCCTTGCCTATTCAATAATTATCTGGATTTTACAATCAGTTCACTGCTGACACATGGTTCAAAGAGTGAAATTTTATACATAGAACCAGTGTTTTTTTTTTTTTTTTTTTACCTTGTCATTTATGAGAAATTCATTCCTAAGGAATTCTATCTTTGTTCCCATCATATGTTTTGAGAGCTTGGCTGGCTGTGTCTTAGTCCTGAGTGGGCGCTACCCTATGGTTTTTGAGTTTGATATCTCCTGGGGTCAGCTGAGAGTAACCTCCATTGGTGTTTTTTGTTTGTTTGTTTTATTTGTTTTTCAGAATAACTTTTGGGGGAAATTACATGGTTTTAGCTCACACTGTGAGAAAAAGTGGTGTTTGTTGGAGGAAATTAGTCTGGAAAGCTGGGAAACTTGGCAGGGCTTTGGGCATTCCTCTTAACCTATCCTGGGCATTGCTTTCCTGGTCAGTGAAGTGATGAGCTCGGAGTGGACTAAGTCTAAAGTCGCTTTCACCTCTTAACATTCTGGGACTCCATTGGAGAACCTTTCCTTCCCATTAGACAGACTAAAAGTTGTGGTTGTTTGAAGTTCTGTAAAACCCGCCTATGGGTTTAAAAGAGTCAAATCCCCTGCATCTTCTCAGGGAGAGAAGAGTGGAGTTGGCCTTCGTGTATGCAGGATGGCCTGCGGGTGACAGCCGGAGTAGATCACCTTTTTGGTATAGATTCAGACCAAGGACAGCATAGGTGATATTTGATTCACTCTCTCCCTGCCAGCCCGACTTCTCAACCGTAGACCTTAGTGTGCTAGAGAGAAATTTAAAGAAATACATACTTTTTAGAGTTTTTTGTTAAGTTGGCATATAAAGCAAGATCCTTTCATAATTCAGGTTTTCAAGTTTGATGGTAACTATGTATTTGAGGTATTCAAATGTGCAAAACTTACTTGTTCGTTAGTTTTAATTCATGATGAGCTGTGTGCCTATCTCCTTGTGCCTAGAGTCTCAGGAGAAAAAGCACTTAAAAATGAAATTTTTGTGTGTTAATTTGATTAAATGATAGAACTTAGGATCCCACAGAGATCCTAACATCTGTATTTTTATAGATGAGGAAAGCAAGCCCATGGAGGTTAAGTATCTGGTCTAAGATCATCGATCAAGTCAGTGTCAGAATTAAGAATAGCACCCATGATTTGGATTATGTGCCCATTGTTCTTTTTTCACCATACTGTGAACTTAAAAACTTATCTTTGGATCCTCCTTATATTTCATATTCAAAATGAAAGTTAAAAAAAAATGGAACATACATCACACAGTCAGTGGTTTCTCTGTGACTTCAAGGTGTTGCCAGTTTCATTTCATTCTACTCAGTGCTTTTGGGAGGTTGCATATCACTGACAGATATAACGAGGGGCTTCTGATGAACAGTTGGATATCTTAATTGCATAGAGGGAAATTACATTTCATCAGTGATCTTACCCTTTGGGGGATTTAATGATAGAACTTTAAAGTTGACAGATGGTTGGCTGAGAGGAGTTGCAGTACTAGAAAATCAGAATACCAATGATGATTTGTCTAGTCCTTTGAATCTGAAATTGTTAGAATGGAAATGTTGTGAAAAGAAATCACTGAGTTTTTAAAAATTTTGGGGAGAAAAATTTAAGAATAGATTTTAAAAAAAATTCTCATTCAAATATGTTCATTAAAAAGATTCAGTATTCATTATGTTCTTCATTTCAGTTTTTTAAAGCTGTCTTCTCACAATGAGATGCACATAGCTTATTTATGCACACATGCACAGTTCTACTTTTGTGTGATATAAAAAAAAATCAAAAACAACTGGCTTCAGTTAATCTTTGGGCTTTTGTTTGTTGACTTCGGACGTCTTTATCATGAAATCTGCTACTGTTTTGAGTATCTTCTCTCTCTCCCTAAAAGAGAGGTAGAGGGAAGGAGGGAGAAAGAAAGGAAGAAATTTCTGACCCTGTTAGCAAAAAGGCAGTTTTTGAATATTTTTAGGGGTGTGAGAGGATTCCTTTCTATAGTAGGCTGTATTTTAATTTAGTCATTTACCTTAAGAAAAGTTTTAGCTTTCCTTATAAGGAAGTTAATCTACTGAGTCAATTAATTCCTCAAAATGACTGTTCATTTTTAATACAAGGAAGGGAACTTTTTAAAGTGCAGAAGTACAAAAGGGTAAAAATACATTGTATCCGACATGCAGAATATGTGCTCCAGATGCTGAAACAGAGGAGAAATTTCTCTTGATGGTCTCTTGGAGGGGTGGTATGGCTGGGGGCAGCTGACATTCAGTTGCATGTAATAAGGATCTCTTCTTATGAGAAGAAGTAAACACTGCTATAATTGAAGGACACTTGTTGTCTTACACACACCCCACACATGGGTTCTCCATTGAGTGTTGAGGCAGGATGTTAATGGGAGGTGGTAGTCCTATTTGTGGACGGGAAGGGAAGGAGTGGGGTGGAGTAAGTAGTCTTGGGAGAAAAAAAAAAATCTTGATTTAAAAAAATTTGTAGTTCTTGATTACATGGAGCATTTTTTTTTTCCACATCTTAATTGGTACCCTTATTATTGTAAATGGCCTTGTCATATCCCTTGCTCATTTTTTCTTTGATATTTGCCTTTTTGGTTTATAGATTTGTTTTGGGTGTATATTTAGGGAAACCCAACTTTCCTTTGTAAGTCACTCATATTTTCTTTATCCATTACACATTTATGTCAGTCTTTTCCTTTGAATATTCAGGATTCTTTGTCACACTTAGCAAGACTCCCTGGGGTGCCTGGGTGGCTCAGTCAGTAGGCTTCTGCCTTCCGCTCAGGTCATGTTCCCAGGGTCCTGGGATTGAGCCCCCGCATCCGTCTTCCTGCTCAGCAGGGAGTCTGCTTCTCCCTCTGTCCCTCCCCCTGCTTGTGTCCTCTCTCTCACTGTGTCTCTCTCTGTCAAATAAATAAGTCTCTAAAAAAAAAAAAAGAAGAAAAGACTCCCTATCCCAGGTTTAAAAAATGAAATTTCCTGTATTTTCTTGTGGTATTTTGTAGTTTTATTTTCTGTGCTAAGATTTTTAATCTATTGTTTAAGAAACATAGGAAGTAGGAAAGAACAAATTGTGTCAATACTTTTTATTGGATGATTGAGTTATTTCTTCACGAATGTAAAATGCAACTTTCCTTTTTTTTAAAACTGATAGAGATTAAAATCTATGGTATAGAATAATATAGGTTTACTAATTATTTTGAATTTTTTCAGGAAAATAGGGAGAAAAGGAAGGATCTTTGTCTGATTTCCACAGCATTTCTTTTTAGCTCCCTAATTTCTCACTAGCAGTCTGTGACTGTTATTTTCAGGATGGCAACTTATGTACTTCTGGAATATGGATGTATCTGGATTCTCTTTTCCTGTGGATACTTTGTCATCCTGAAATAGCTAGGATGGGAATGGGGCTTGCTGGGGTGTAAAGTGCTAATAAGTGTATGTTTATATACATACATATCTGTGTATATACATGTTGTGTTAGGTATCATTCAGCTGCTGATTTATGCTCAAGACATTCCTTTTTTCTCCTAAAGAATTTCTGGGGACAACTCTGAAGGTCACCATGAAACACACATGATTTATCTTTTAATGAATAGAGATGACAAGAATATAATACAAAATAACTCCGAGATAGCTGAAAATTGGGAAATGGGACCAGTGTTCTAATGGTCCTCATGGTGCGTTAGTGCTATAGGTAAACAAACTCTCTGAAAAGATGAAGTCGTTTTAGTGGGAGTATGGGAGGTGTAGAGTCATAGATGTCAAACCTAGAAAAGTCAAGTTAGAACATCTGCCACCTTTGGTAAGCAGGTTTTCAGGGACTAGTGACCAATTCTTAGTTATGTGACCACAAGACAAAAATTGTACTACTGTTGCATTTCACGGCCTTATTAGACCCTCTTTGGTGGGGAACTGGGGTTCTCTTCTGTAGGCTTTCAGTTGTATTTACCTACTTGAGTTTCAAATTATCTTAGCTGGAATAGATTCGAGACTTCAGTTCATTAACACTATAGAGAAAATCTCCAGACCCATTGCCCTAAAATACTATATGAAATAAAGATGCAGTTGCCAGACTTATTTAGGTGTTTACGAGTAACATTTCTTTTCTTCACAATGACAAAATAGACGGCATTTTTTTTTTAATTTGAAGAAACAAGTGCAAAAGCTCCCTATATATACTGTTCAAGAAATTGAGTAATATTTTGTTATTTAGCAAACGACATGGTAGGCAGTGTTTTAAGTGCTTTGTATATATAATAGCTAATTTAACCCTCATCTGACCTGTGAGGTGGACCATATTATAATCCAAATACTACAGATGGAGGGAGTGAGTTACCGAGCAGTATAGCAATTCATCTGGATTTGTATGGTTTGCACAGTGAGGAAGCCACAGAGTTCAGGGCCAGGCATCTGACATCAGAGTCAACTAGTCAGTATCCACCTTCTTCTGCTGAGTGTGGAGAACTTATCCCTGATCACCTCCTGGAGCCAGTTTGGGCATATCAGTATTTGAGAAGCACAGATTTTGAAGTAGTTAAGGCCTGGACATGAGTTCTGGATCTGCCACTGTCCCTAGAGCCCTACTTGCTTTTTTCCTTTCCTTCTCTGTTTTTTTTTTTTTTAAGATGCATTATTTTAAGATTTTATTTATTTATTGGAGGAGAACAAGTAAACTTGAGTGGGGTAGGGTGGGGAGGGGGTAGGGAGGAGCAGAGGGAGAAGCAGGCTCCAGCTGAGCAGGGAGCCCCATACTGGGCTCAATCCTAGGACCCTGGGATCATGACCTGAGCCGAAGGCAGATGTTGAATCGAGTGAGCCACCTAGAGTCCCCTCCTTCTCTGTTGAAAGAGTTCATGCCTCTGTGTCCTACAAGGTTGTTGTGAGAAGATCAAATGAAATGTGAAAGTGCCTGGTCCAGCCATACGTGGGTTGTTACAAACCAAGCCCTGGTCTTAGGGTGGAAAGAGCATTGATGGGGCACCTGGACACCTAGGTTTGACTGGGGGGTCTCTAAACTTGGCGTGAGACCTATAATGAGCCCCCGAACCTCCTTAAGCGTCATGAGAGAGAGAGAAGGAGAGAAGTGATCAAATAAATCAGTCTCAGAGAACTTTGGGAGGTTCAGACTTGATGATAGATGTGGAAGTGCTTTGTAAACTGTGAAATGTTACACAAATGTAGTGGTTTTATTATTCTTAGCAACCGTAAATTGCCACAAATGCTAATTAGAGTAATTAGGGCTCATTAAGGAAAATGGGATATACAGTTGCTCAGTGGCAGTGGCAGACTGTACACTTTTCATCCATCCATCAATTATTGTATCTATTATGTCAAAGGTGTTTTTGATTCAAAGATGACTAATTTGAATTTTCTAGGATCCCTTGACATACATATAGCTTTGAGGGCATATTTGTGGAAAAAATAGGCAAGCCCTCATCTTCATAAGAAGGTGATGAGTGTTCCAACGGAGGCAGGGTTCACAGATGGCTGGAGCAGCAATCCTGTGAATGCCCAGGAGGCGCTGGGGCCAAGGCTTGAGGGGCCCGAAGGAGTAGACGATCGATCGCCTCAGTTCTGGGATCCTGAGTTGCTAAGCTGGAATTGCTGTTCCTCACCTCTGGTGAGGAATGCCTCTATGTCCTACAAGATTTAAGATTTACAAAGTACCTTTCTATCTGGACATCTAGGCCTTTTTATCCACTTGAATCATTTGGGCTCCGTTTGTGAGGGTCTAAATTCTGGATTAAGCAAAATTAATATTAAGCAAATATTAATTTTGCTTTTTTTAAAAGATTTTTATTTATTCATTTGAGAGAGCACGAGTGGAGAGGAGAGGCAGAGGCAGAGGGAGAGAGAGAAGCAGGCTCTGCACTGAGCAGGGAACCCAACACAGGACTCAACCTCAGGACCCCAAGATCATGACCTGAGCCGAAGGCAGGTGCTTAACCATCTGAGTCACCCAGGTGCCCGTAATTTTGCTTTTTTGAAAAGAAAATGCAAATGTTGCCCTGAAGCCTGGTGCCCGGGTCCTGCCATACATTTGAAAGACATTCTCTTCTTTCTTTTTATAAGACTTGTGAAGGTTTTACGTTCCTCAGATTTATGAGAGTTATGGGAAATGTGTTTATCTTCTGCAGACACTTTCTTTTAGTTTAGTGACATAAGTAGACTGCAGTAATGTAAAATTTGGACCATGATGAGTTGGTCATGATCTGGAGATTTTATTTTTAACTGTGCTCATTTAGTGTTTCAATCTTCACTGAGGAAGATGATTTCTTGTTGGACCAGGAGGAGACAAAGTTCTTGAGTGTTCATTTAAACAAAAGCAACATAGGAGCTCTTTAATCCATGGCTGGAAAGCTTGTACTGCACATATGGCGAGTTAAATCTTTACTAATGGCCTCTTATAAATTTTGTTCTGTGTTAATGTTAAATAGGCAAATGTTTCTGTGAAATATTGTTTTGTGTAGTAATGTGAATGGCAACACTGGAAAAAAGATCTTCATTTTACTTTTTTGTTTTGTTTTTAAATTATGACAGACACCATGGTAAAAAAAAAAGTTATTCTGATCCCGTCTAATTAAAATAGCTCATGTTTCTAATTCAAATGGAAATGCTTCTCCTTCATACTCATTAGCATGCAGGTTAGTCACCTGCCAGTGTGTATTTTCCACTGTTATTAGCACCGTTTTGCCTTCTGTGACAAATTTTTACAGAGACTTCAGTTAACTCATTAGAGTTATAGCAGCACTTGACAAGCTGATTTTATGGGGGATAGCGACAGAAATGTTAGCATCAGTGTAATCATAAGGAGAGAAGTTACTGGTCCTTGTGATTATAAAGCAGACACTTCAAATCTCCTGCTCTGTAAGCGAGTTGTAAGAGTGACTTGATGTTTTTAACCACAGTCTGAATGGTATTGTTTCATTACTAAATACATGATGACAAAAGTTCTGTAAACAGATATGTTGGAACAGCTTAAGAGGAGACTGTCATTCTGAAGATACCACATAAAAGTCCATTTCTGAAACTGGGGCTTGTTTTGTACTTAATACAGTCAGAATGCTTGTTTTATATCCTGAATTGGCTTCCAGCTGCTGATAGAGAATTGGGAGCTGTCATTGCTTCCTGCCTCTGGAGATGTGTGTCACCTCCCCACCCCCCACTCAAGCCATAAAAACAGAAATGGTTGACAGCCCTCTTGGTTCTAAGAATCTGGCAGATAAACCCCAGGGGTTTCAACCTCCAAATAATACTGATGGGTAAAGAAAAGTGGTGTTGTTCATCTGTCTGTGAGGTACCACCATAAGCACAACTATATTTACCCCTTGGCGCAGTGTCGCCTTTATCTTTTAGAAACATTTGTGATACTGGAGTAGGCTCAGCCACAGCTGTTGGTGGATAGTTACTAAGTCAGAGTCTGGTAAATGTGATAATGAAAGAAATGCCTGCTAGGTGATGGCTTTGCCAGATTCCACAGGTATAAAGTGGGTGACCACCACGTGGATATGTGAGGGGGAGGGCCTAGAATCTGAGCATTGGAAGGGACCAGGGCATTTTCTCACCGAGTGAAGAAACCTGTGCTTTCCTGATTGATGGTCGTCTGGCCTTTGCATGTTTGCTGCTTATTAGGTCAGCATTACTCCGGGATAATGTTGAGTGGAACTTTGCTCCTTGAGAGGTGATCTGTGGACTAGCGTCATCAGCATCTCCCAGGGGTGTGTTAGAAACGTAGAATCTTGGGCCCCACCTCAGACTTAGGAGACCCTCAGGCTGATTCAGCTGCACGGTGCACTTTAAGAGCGGCTAGGCATTGGATGAGTTGGGAGGAGGAGACGTTAGAATTGGAGGAAGGAAATCATTTGGAGCTTGTGTGGCTTTGTGAGATACCATGGGCCTGAATTCGAGCAGTGGAGGGAGAAAAGGAGAACTGTGAAGATGTTATCCTAGGACTGAGTAGCTAATTGGCCATTTTGGTGAAAGAAGCTCAAAGATGACCTGTGTGCAGTTTGAGTGATGAGAGAATTGTGGGTCGGTTCATGAAAGTAGCTCATAGCACTAGTTCAGTAAACTTGAAGCACCAGGTGCTAGAGTTAGGGGTTGGTGATATGAGAACTAATGAAGGAGTGTCTTCTGTTCTTAATATTTACAGATATTTATCAGTTGAGGACTGATTTTTCAGAGGCTGAATGTGAAATGCTGTAGTACATGTTAAACTGGCGAAAGCCATTCATTTAGGGGGAAACTGCACCTGCCTTCGCAGCCAACTTCCAGAGCTCAGTGGGGTTCTGTTGCCTCCTACTGCTTACGGTTCCCGTAGTAACTCTCAGGAAGATGGTATAAACGTTACTTACTTACCTGGTTTCCTTATGAGTCATTTTTTTTTTCACATTTAAAATAAATGCTAATGCTGGTTATAGCTATGGACAAAAGTGAAGAGGTCTAAAAAGAATGTTTATAGTAAATTTATGAAGCTCTCAGGATGAATGCCTTTTGAATGTTGAGGCTCTCCTCTCCGGTGTGTGTGTAAATTATATAAACAGTTATAATAACACGTGAAATACCTTAATGAAGGCATTTACAGGGGGCTAAGGAACGCAGAAACCCGACAAAGCAGCTCTCCCTGGAAGTGGAATGCCTTGGAAAAGCTCCGCGGGGAGAATTCCCTTTCTGAGTGAGGGGTTAGAACTGCATGACAAGGGTGTGTCAGGAAAAGCATGAATGAAGGGGCACCGTGGAGCTCGGGAATGGTGAGTGGCACCGGCGGTGAAGTGGTAGGTGATGAGGTTGAAAGTGGTTGGAGGTGAAAGGGAAAGGAGGTTGGGGCCAGACATGAAAGGCCTCACGTGCTGAGGACTTGGCCTGATCGGCAGTGGGAGCTGCTGAGCTTTTTGAGTGTGTGTGGGTGACTTGGTTAAGATTGTATTGTAGGGTGGTAACCCGCCACTCGCCGGAGGATGGATGGGAGAATGCTGCTAGAGACTGGGTCATGGCAGTAGTGCGGGAGATCCAAAGAGAGAATTGCCTCAAGGAGTTCAGCTGAGGCCCAAAGAAATAACTGAAATACAGAGTGTGTCCCTTTTGAGGTTTGTACAATATGGTTGCGGTACCACATAGGAAACTAATCAAGTCTCTGTAGTTGGGGTGGGTGGAAGATGATTTTGAATATTGGAAAGAGTAGACAAGGAATGGGAGTGGATGGGATAGGGCATTCCTGCACTGGGGACCAAGGGCTACCTGGGAGCGAGAGGAGAAATGTCCAGACTGGGTCAGTGCAGATGAAGATCTGCAGAATGGGAATTGCTGTTGCTTGGAATCTAGAATTCTTGGTCTTATTGAATGATTATATATTGGGGGCGGGGAAGAGTAGTTCAGGATTTATTATTCATTCTGGAACTAATTTGAGTGTGTCTTCTAGGTCAGGAAGGTGTGCCACCATGTCCCATGTCAGGGGTACGGTGTGCATAAGACTGACAGGGGTTGTGTGTCACGACGGCTTGGAGGTTTCTGGATTGATTGACTGTAATCCCATCACCCAACAGGCAGAATCCTGGAGCAGGAATTGGCTTGGGGTGGGAGTGGTGGGAAAATGGCAATTTAGATTTTGGATGTGTTAAAGTTAAGGATGTGTTAAAGTTAAGGTGCCTGAAGGACCTTGAGGTATTTCTGAAAAGAACTCAGGGAGCATCGATGTTAGGCAGTCAGTGAAGTGTTCAGATTGAATGAAAATGCTTGATAGAGTAGATGGAGTGAGGAGAAGGCCAAGGAGGCAACTCTGAAGATGCTTGTATTTAAAAAGTGGGAGTGGATTATGTTGAATGAAAGAATAAAGAATAAAGGAGACCTTCTGTATGACCTTATTTATAAGAGGGTCAGTTAACAAAACTAATCTTTAGCACTATGTCCTGATAGTTGTTACCTTTTGGGGGCATATTGATGGGCAGGGGCTTGAGCCATCTGATGTTGGTAATGTTCTTTGTGGTTTTCTGAGTTTTAGTTTCTTGGGTATAAACATTGAATGTACCCTTCTGGTCTGTGTGCTTTGTTCGATATAAGTTAAGCCTCAGTAAAAAGAAGAGACATGGTCCTGAGGGAAAAGGCTTGAACGTCATTTCTGTCCTGAAGGGAAAGAGAGAGTGGGAACGGCTAAGGATGATGCATGAATGGAGAGGGAAAAATGAAAGAAAGTCCTGAAGGAAATAAGAGGGATGATATCGTGAGTACCCATGAAAGAGTTAGCTGTGGATGGGTAGAGGGACATCTGTTTTTTCGAGTCTATTAGGAAGGATGGGTAAGGATAAAGATTTATTCAATACATAGTTCAGGAAGCTGAGCCTCAATTTTCTTAATGACTTGGAAGGTAAGGAAAAACCAACTCTGGTATTTATCGTAATGTACTCTTTCTTGAATAAATCATCCAACTAATCATAGTCTATGGCCTTTTGCGAATTCTGTAGGGTGCTCTTTTCTTGGGTTACTCTGAAGGACCTTACTACACTGGGAGGGTGGGGGTTTGAGGGTTGTTGGTGAAGTAGAGATGCAGGAAATGATTGCCAAGCTCAGTTTTACAAAGTTTGGAAGTGCTTGTATTGGGTAGGTTTGTTTTGCACAGTTTTGATTGCACACTTTTGGTTCCCTCCTTCTAATCTGAGAGAGAAAGAGAGTGGTATGTGTGTGTGTTTTGGGGGAGAGGGTAAATATATAGATATAATGGTCAAAAACCTTCAGAAAAGTTGGAACAAATAAATGACCAAGTAGGGATTATCCCTTGTTATATCCTGTTTCCTTTCTGTTTATACAATCACTTGTGGAGTAATAAAACTTCTGAGTTAATTTTTTTCCCTTCCTCATGACCTATTGATTGTACTTGCAGAGATGAGAGCTGGTTCTGAAGACATATTTTTCATTCCTAGATTTTCAAAGTGACTTGTGGCTTGAATTTATTTATAAAGTGAGCACGAGGACATGACATGAGAAGATTAGATGGGTATAAATCAGATTGTGTAGGGGGCAATTATTGTTAAATAATAAATATTGTTAAAAACCATGTCAAACCTATCATTTTTCCTCTTGATAATTGTAGCAAGCATTGAGTTTCTGTTTTGTGTTCAGTACTCAGGCTAGATGCTGAGATTCCACATTGTGGTTATTGAAACAAATGAAAAACAAGCAGTTCGGTTGTTCTTAAAAATATAATTCCCCAAACATTTACTGTAGTCTCTAGATCATCTGGTTATTTTATATTCCAGTTGCAGAGTTGGTTTCTATAAATTTTTAATGAAGATGTTTTGGGGAATAAGACAGAAACTCTTGAGAGAGAATCGTAATTGTTAACTCTTCACATCAGATATGGTGAATTGCCAAACAGCAGTAATATTGGGAGAAAGAAGGACCATTGCTTTTGATTTGGAGAAGCTGGTGGAATGACAGTAGAGTTACTTTATGTTTTTTGTTGGTTTTTTTTTTTAACTTGCTCAGAAACTTTATTCTGTTGGCAGTTGTAGGCACAGAGGTTTGCTTATGTTCAAAATTCACCGATCAGTGTAACGGAAACTTTTTATGGGATACTCTTTTTTTCTTCTCTACTTAGTCAATTCAGATAGTTACAGAGTGCTTGTTTCCCAAGGCATGAGGTACTTTGAAGGTTGGGGGAAACATGAATTGGATTGCAGATCCTCTGCATTTCTAGAAGCTTCAGCCAGATTACACAAGGACATAGGTTATCATAAAGTGGCCCAGTAAGACAGTACAGGGAAGCTACTCCCTCCTTTCCTCCTTGCAAATAATTCTTGAACCTGTGTCTGTCCACGACATGCCAGTCCTTAACAAGACAGACATGGTCCTTGCCCTTGTGACTTTACAGCTAGGAGACTTGTCAAACACGTACCTCTATAAATCATTGTGTCATGTGCCACTAAGGAAAAATGTAGCATTTTTTTGTAGCGGTGAATCCTTATTGATAAGCTGAGACCTCAAGGATGAATAGTGGCTTGAGGGTTTGGGGAAACAGTATATGTGGAGGCCACGAAGGGGGCAGCCCACCGTGTTTAAGCACCTAGAGGAAGGATCACTGTGAGTGTAGTATAGTGTGAGTACAGTATCAGGAAGCAAGGCCGAAGAAGAGTCAGGGCCAGATCATGGGTATGTGCGGTCGGGGGTCAACTTTTGGCAAGTTGAGTCCTTTGGTCATCATAGACACCCCCCTATTTAAATATCAAAATGTGTAGATATGTAGTCTAGGTTATACTTGGCTGAAACGGTTTTATAGGCTGTTGTCAGTGTTTTGGAATTGATTTTAAAGAATTATAGGAAACCATTCCATTGGGTTATCAAATGTTATTTAGCGTTGTCTCATTCTAGGGCAGGTGTCATAACTATCACTTTATAATTTTCCTGTCTCTTATCAGTAGAAAGGATAAGAGGAGGATAAAAGTAACCCTGTCTTTTCGATATTGTTAATTAAGTCTTCTATCCTGGATCCACCAAGAACAGCCCGTTTTCTTTTTTTTTAAAGATTTTATTTATTTATTTGACAGAGAGAAACACAGCTAGAGAGGGAACACAAGCAGGGGGAGTGAGAGAGGGAGAAGCAGGTCTCCCGCCGAGCAGGGAGCCCGACGCGGGACCTGATGTGGGACCCGATCCCGGGTCTCTGGGATCATGACCTGAACTGAAGGCAGAGGCTTTAAACCACTGAGCCACCAAGGCACCCCAAACAGCCTGTTTTCTATCTTTCCTGTGTACAGTTCCTCCATGTGCTTTCTCTCTCTTTCTAGCCTTCCCTGCAGCCACATAGCCGCTTACCCTGCTGCATGACTCTGCCCTGAGAGCCCAGTTGCTCTCAGTTACTGGGGCCATGGTCTGAGCATGATGGCTTGGGCTTTTTACCAGTCTCACATTAATTTGTACAGAAAGCTTTATTTTACTTCCCCCCACTCCACCCCAGCCCATTGAATTTTCCCTTTGTTAGAAAAGAAAACTTAGTATTCTTCATCAAATAAGTAGTATATAAACATTCCCTGTCGTACACTCAGCTTCCCTTAACTCAACCCCGGCAGTAATAAGCTGTGCTGAGTATCAAGCATGTTTGATGGAGAAAAACAAAACAAAACACCGATTGACTGTGTTCTCCTGGCACATTAGCAATCCACTTCTGTTTCAGTGAAGTTGGAATACAGCATTACAGCTTGTATGCCCTTCGAGGAAGACATTCAGTGAGATCAGACCTGTTGAGGTTCTCTTTTTTATACCCCTTTTATCCATACATGAGAGAGGTCCTGGGGTCTTTTGTGCACAAAGTTAAATTTTCTTTCTTTTCTTTTCTTTTCTTTTTTTTTTTTTTTAAGATTTTATTTATTTGACAGAAAGAAACACAGCCAGAGAGGGAACACAAGCAGGGGGAGTGAGAGAGGGAGAAGCAGGCTTCCCGCCGAGCAGGGAGCCTGATGTGGGACTCGATCCCGGGTCTCCGGGATCATGACCCGAGCCGAAGGCAGTGGCTTAACCAACTGAGCCACCCAGGCGCCCCCAAAGTTAAATTTTCAATTAAGGGCAGGTTCATTAGTTACTTTATTAGTGAAACTATGACTTTGTTTCTTCCCTCCTTTTTTCCCTCTTGGTTGTCTTTATATTTTGCATTATTTTCCTATTTTTGATGAGATAGTAAGTGATAGGAAAACAGGAAACAGGTAAAAGTTGTCTTATTCTAGAGATTTTGTTGTTAGGGAAATTTCAAAACCACTTAAAAAGTAAGCAGAATCATGTCGTGACCTCGGGGTCGGGAGACGGAGCTTCTCATGGGCTCTGCGCTAGGCGTGAGCCTGCTTAAGATGCTCTCTCTCCTCCTCTTCCCTCTTCCTCTCCCCTCAAGCTCGCTCTGTCTGTCTCTCCCTCTCTCAAGAAAAAAAAAAAAAAAGGTGGGGAGGCTCAGTTGGTTAAGCGACTGCCTTCGGCTCAGGTCATGATCCCAGAGTCCCAGGATCGAGCCCCACATCAGGCTGCCTGCTCAGCAGGAAGCCTGCTTCT
This sequence comes from Spilogale gracilis, assembly GCA_004023965.1. Classification (NCBI taxonomy): domain Eukaryota; kingdom Metazoa; phylum Chordata; class Mammalia; order Carnivora; family Mephitidae; genus Spilogale; species Spilogale gracilis. The sequence continues at coordinate 34,040 of PITA01006037.1, read as the reverse complement.
CCCTCTCTCACTTCCCCTGCTTGTGTTCCCTCTCTAGCTGTGTTTCTCTCTGTCAAATAAATAGATAAAATCTTTAAAAAAAAAAAAAAAGTAGGCAAAATAGTGTGATGAAGCTTTGCATACCTTTTGCCTGGCATCAGCGATTACCTACTCAGGGCCGATCTTGTTTTATCTTGAGTCTCCTTTTTCTGCCTAGATTAGTTTGAAGCAGATCATAGATGTCCTCTCATTTCACCTATAAGTATATCAAAACCTAAGTATCTCTAAAGTATTGCACTCTTTTAAAAAACAACCATGACACTACTTTTGTTTAAAAAAAAATGCCTAGTTTTCAACAAATATTTAGACGGTGTTCAAATTTCCAGGTGTCTTAAATTTTTAGTTTGAATTATGATTGAAATGTCAATATCTTGTGATTTTTTTTTTATTTCTTTAATTTTAGATTTCCCTTTTGTCTCTCTTTTCCCTTTCAGCCTCCCCCTCTTCCTCTTTCCCTTGAAATTTACTTGTTGGAAAAAAAGGGTATTTGTCCTCTAGAGTTTCCTATAGTTTAGATTTTTGGAATTGTATGTCTGTGGTGTTAATAGGAGTATATTGAAAATTTGGGTTATATACTTTTTTCTTTTTAAGAGATTTTATTATTTATTTATTTGGGGGTTGCGGAATACAAGCAGGGGGAGTGGGAGAGGGAGAAGCAGACTCCCTGCCATGCAGGGGACCTGATGTAGGGCTGGATCCCAGAACCCTGGGATCATGACCTGAGCTGAAGGCAGATGCTTTTACTGACTGAGCCACCCAGGCGTCCTTGCTTAACTTTATTTTGATGAAGAGAGTTAAGTTGGATCTTCTTTTGGAGGAGTTAGAACAGAGGTCCAAAACTAGTGCCCACTGGGCCGTGTGTGGCTCACAGACCTCTTTGTTCGGTGGACACTGAATTTTTTTTTTTTTTTAAAGTAGGCTCCATGTGGGGCTTGAACTCATGATGCTGAGATCAAGACCTGAGCTGGAGCCAAGAGTCAGATGCTCAACTGACTGAGCCACCCAAGTGCACCTGAAATATTTTTAAATTAATTGCTGTCATTTAAATATTGTGAAGTGTTACATAAAAAAATCAAGATTTTTTTTTTTGAAGTCAGGAGATGGGGGTATACCAGGCATCTGCGGCAATGCCCAGGTTATAACTGATGAGTGGTGGCAGCTCACTTCAGAGGGTCCTGTCTTTTTCATGGTGCCCCAGGTGCTCCACTCCTGGTTTCCTGCCTGGTCCCAGTGGGCTGGTAGGTTCGTACTGTAACTTAGAGCAACAGGAGTTGCTTTCCTCTGTGTGGTATTGCTTAAATTCTGTGCATGGTAGTTTACTTCTAATTTTTTGCTACGGGTTTCACTCCAGGTGCTGTTTGGGCTATTTTACTGTCTAACGATCGATGTTTATTCAGATAAACGGTCAGAGTGCCAGCTGATGTTCCCATTGTGCTTTGTATGTCTGTCATAAGACTTGTTCAGTGCCTTGTAGGAATCGGTTCTCATGCCCCCGTGGAGATTGGTGTTTATAGTTTTAGGACCTACAGAATGCTTGGCACATAGTAGGTACTCAGTAAATTCTTGTTGAATGAGTAAGGAAGGACAGGAGCCTGTAAAAAAAACTACCCAACAGAGAAAACATAGTAAGAGAAAAAAATCTTGTAATGTACATCCATGTTAGAAATTTCATTGATGTTAGTTCCTCTATTCTTGCATTGGCATGCATTATCAAAAGTGCATGTAATTGGGGTATGTACAGTGTTAGCAATAACCTCTATAGGTGTGCAGATTTTATCATTAATAACATGTAAGTTAACAGTAGCTTTCTCAGTAAAAGAACTCAATCTATATGTGTTGGGAGAACTCACTAGCTGGACTTCCCTATTTTGCCTTAAGAATTTGGAGTTTAATTCTTCCCTTGGTTTATGTCCAGTATTAACAAGGACATGTAGCAGATGTGCAAAAGGGAGGGAGTACATCATGGGCAGAGCTCACAGACTGGAGGGCAGTTTAGGAGGTGTATCTGGTATAATTTGGTAATGTTTTTAAACCTGGCATTTGGATATTGCCAAAAGCAATACTTGAAAGATGCTTTTATGTTTTATAGAGTTTAATCTTATTTGTGTTATAACAGTACATCCTTAAAAAATTATAATTGAGGGAGTGCCTGGCTGGCTTAGTAAGTCGAGCATGCGACTCTTGATCTCAGGGTTGTGAGTTTGAGCTCCACATTGAGCATAGAGATTACTTCATAAGAAATTTTTAAGAATTATAATCTGGGGGGCGTGGTTATGTTAACCCTGCCTGAACTTTTCCTTGTTTACTGACAACGTTCTATAAAAGTGTGAGTAAGGTCAGGTTCTATATTTTGACTCCAGGAGAATGTTTAATTTCTCATGAGTTAAAAAAAAAAATACAAGTTCTAGCCTAGTCTGAATTCTTATTTCTTAATGATAATATATGAAAATGTAGTTTGGATGACACTAAATTATGAACGAACAGACATATCACTGAGAAATAGAGCTCATTTTGTACATTTTTTATTGTGACCCGGAAAGAGCAAGTAGTACTGTTATTAGTCAGGAGTTTCAGTTTTTAAGGTTCTTCAGTGGCATTTGTGGGAGAACTGATCAACTCCTATTGAGAACATCTGGTATGTTCACACAGTAAGGTTGAGTCTTCCAGGGAGGCACTGTAATGTTGAAAGAAATTAGAGGATTTTTTTTGAGTAGCTGATTTTAATAATAGCAGAACCAACAGGAGTATCAGCACTCCGCACTTACAAAATGCTTTACGTTTTTCAAAGCACCTGTAGCATTTAAATGATGATAATCACTGGACCAAATCTGTGAGAAATTCCTGATTAAAAGAAAACTTCTTGTGACTGTTGCCCCTTTTAGTTACTGTATTCAAAAAATTAGTTACTGTTAATAAATGTTAGCCAATGTTTCTTTTCTATATAGAGATAAAAGGAAAATTATGATAAGATTCCTAACAGTTTGGAGGAAAACTGATTTAAATGGAAACTCCAAAGCTGAAATACTGTGCTAGTTTCAAGCAAGCTGCGTCAGACATGGTCTGCATCACAGGTATTAAACCTAGATCGCTGAGCTCTTTCTTGGCTGTTTCTGGGCCTTCAGGGGAGGATGGTAGTGCATACTTAAGGGGTTGTTATATATTACTAAGGGCAGGAAGATTGTTGGAAGAAAAGCTGATTTGTTACAGTGAGATTTGCTCAGATGTTAACACTTCCCTGCTGTTAAATAGTTATAATGCAATTTGATTTTCTTCTTTTGTACATATTGCCCATAATAGCCTTTGAAAATTGTAAGATAAACACAACTTGAATAATGTGCTCTAAATAGCAATTCATTTAGTTTGATTTTGCCCAAATGATTTTAGCTTTGCAATATTTTTTTGAGGGGGTGGGCGCTTAGGTGGCTCAGTCGTTAAGTGTCTGCCTTCAGGTTATGATCCTGGAGTCCAGGGATCAAGCCCCATGTCAGGCTCCCTGCTTGGCGGGAAGCCTGCTTCTCCCTCTCTCACTCCTCCTGCTTGTGATTCCCTTTCTCAGTGTATTCCTCCCTGTCAAATAAATAAATACAATCTTTAAAAAACAAGAAATAAAGAAAATTTTTTGTTTTTGTTGTGAGCTACTTTGAGCCTGAAGACATGTTGGGAGTAATACAAAGAATAGCTGAATTACTATTACCCAGCTTTGTTGAATGTAACATTTTGCTGTATTTGATTCACATGTAGGTTTTATTTTTATTTTATTTTATTATTTTATTTTATTTTTTATTTTATTTTTTATTTTTTATTTTTTTTTAAAGATTTTATTTATTTGACAGAGAGAAGCACAGCTAGAGAAGGAACACAAGCAGGGGGAGTCAAGGAGGGAGAAGCAGGCTTCCCGTGGAACAGGGTACCCTATGTGGGGCTCGATCCCGGGTCTCCAGGATCATGACCTGAGCCGAAGGCAGTTGCTTAGCCAGCTGAGCCACCCAGGTGCCACCTATTATTTTATTTTATTTTCAGATGCATACTTGTGTACAGATGATCTTGGCAAACTGGCACATGCTTTGTGATGTTCACCCTTATGTATCTTATGTGTTTTCGTATTATATGTCATATATTTAGATTTTTACATATTGTTTGCCAGTGCATAGTAATGCAATTTATTTTTGTGTTTTATCTTAAATCTAACAAACTTGCTGAGTTCTTATTAATGTTTTGTTGTTGTTGGGTTTTGATAGTTTGCATATTTCTTTGAATTATTTTGTGTAGTCAACCATACACCTTGCAAATAGTGGTGGTATTATTTCTTTCAGGTCTTAAACATATAGTTTCTTTTTCTTGTCACACTGGCTAGGATACAGTGTTCCAATACAGTGTTGAAAGAAGGTGGTGATAGGAAACTATTTGAATTTTGTTCCTTACTTTAAAGGGAATCATTTTGTCTTTTAATTTGATTTAAGTTACTAGTTGATAAACTTTATAAGGTTAAGAATATTATGAGAAATTTATTTTTAAATTCATGAAAGGAGTATTGATTTTATTATTTTTCTGTACCTAGAGATTTTGTGGTCTGGAATGTGATGAATTATATATTTAGTTTTTTCTAATATTAAAGGATCAGTCATGCTTGAAACTTAGAAAATTGTCTTGGTCAATTAGCTAGTATTTTAAGTAGTATTTTATTTATGTTTTATAAGTAGAAATAGCTTAAGCTTCCCTTTTAGAACCGTTTTTCTCCTATTTTGGTTTTAACATTAAACTGGCCTCAAAAGGTGGATTGGGAATGATCCCTTTTGAAATTTTTTCTGTAATAGTTTGTATAAGATAGGAGTTACCTGTTTGTTTCCTGTGTATTTGGTGGAACTTGCTTAAACTTCTGGACCTGTAGCTTTTCAGTTGGTGTTTCAGTTTATCTAATGGTTATAGGTATAGTCAGGTTTTAGAATTCTTCTAGGGTCAATTTTGGAAAGATACATTTTTCTAGAAAATATTCTATGTCTGTTTTTCCAACATTATTGAAATCTCTACTACATTTGCAATGTTTCTTTTGTATGTGCCTTCTCTTTAGTGTTGGTTTAACCACAAGTTTGTTAACTACTATTTGGGTTTTCAAAGACTGGACATTAGGTTTTGCTGAAACTATGTTCCCCTACCCCCATATTTAACTATGTATGTCCTTATTTTTAATTCTGTCAATCCGTTTTTTAGGAGTTTCATTTTATTCCTCACTAAAGTCAGATGCTTAGGGAATTGATTTTGAGTCCTTTTCTAAGACCAGTTTTTAGTCAGTTTAGGCTGCTGTAACAAAGTACCGTTGACTGGGTGGCTTCTAAGTAACAAAAATGCATTTCTCACAGTTCTGGCGGCTAGAAATCAGAGATCAGGGTGCCAGCATGGCTAGGGTCTGTGGAGATCCCTCCTCCAGGTTATAGACTGCAGAATTTTTATATCTTCTGTCGGAAAGGGAAGGGCACTCTCTGGATTTTTTTTTTTTTTTTTTAAAGATTTTTTTATTTATTTGACAGAGAGAAGAAACACAGCTAGAGAGGGAACACAAGCAGGGGGAGTGAGAGAGGGAGAAGCAGGCTTCCTGCCGAGCAGGAAGCCCGATGTGGGGCTCGATCCCGGGTCTCCGGGATCATGACCTGGGCCGAAGGCAGTGGCTTAACCAACTGAGCCACCCAGGCGCCGCCTGGGTTTTTTTTTTATTAGGGCACTAATCCCATTCATGAGCGCTCCACCCTCATAATCTAATCACTTCTGAAGGCCCCACCTCCTAGTATCTTTACACTGGAGATTAGGTTTCAACATATGAATGGGACACATATACACCACAGTCTATAGGAGCCCATAAATATCTCTTTAGTACCACTTTAGTGGTATCCCACAAATTTTAATGAGGTGTTTTAGTTTTCATTGATACGCAGTTCAGTTCTAAATATTTTTATTGTCATTTTATTGTGATTATTTTTTCTTTGTGAATTATTTATTGCTGACTATGGCATAATTTGAGAAAGTGCCTGTATGGTACTGATCCACTGAGATTTGTTGAGGTTGACTTTGTGGCCTGGTGGGTTTTTACAATTGTTCCATGTCTGAGAAGCGTGTGTATTGTAACTGTCGGGTGCTGGGCTGTAATATATGTTCATCAGGTCATGCTTGTTGGGTGTATTATTCAGATTTTTTTTTTCAAAGATTTTATTTATTTGACAGAGATCACAAGTAGGTAGAGAGGCAGACAGAGAGAGAGGAGGAAGCAGGCTCCCCGCTGAGCAGAGAGCCGGATGCGGGCCTCATGCGGCCTCGATCCCAGGACCCTGAGATCATGACCTGAGCCGAAGGCAGAGGCTTTAACCCACTGAGCCACCCAGGCGCCCTGTATTATTCAGATTTTTGAGTGTTCAGTCTATTGACAGAATGTTAAAAATCTTTCTCAGTGATTGTGAATTCTTTAAATTTCCACTTTAATTCATACGATACTTGCTCTGTGTATTTTGAGACTGTGCTAATAAATTGCAGGTAAATTCAGAATTTTAATCTTGTTGACTGATCTTTTTCTCTTTGTTATCTAGTGATTTTTTTTTATTTCTAAAAGGGACTTGTGCCTTAAAGGATATTTTATTTGATACTGATGTGATCACAATAGCTTTCCTTGATGTTTTTTCTGTTTTGCTGTTTTTGCCCTATTTCCAAAGATTGTAAAGCACTCTTAAAATTGAATATGAGAATCTGTAAATGAAGCCCGTTTATTTACATTTCAGTCCATTTATTTGCTTTTAATTTTATGCTCCCCTCTCCTATTTAGGTTTGATATTCTCTTTTCTTGGTAGGGTTTCCTTTATCCTCATTTTACTTTCTGTTCATCTGGAAGTTTTATATTTGCTTTATTATTTTAGTGGTTACCTTAAAATATTTAACTTGAATATGTGACCTAAAAAGCCTGTAGTTACTCACCATTCCAAAACAGTATCTCTTAAAAATAAAATAAAACCCCAAAGACTTTAGAATACTTTAACTCTGTTAATGTTTCTCCTGTTCTTTGGTGTTATTTTCGACTGGTCTTTTTTTCCTTTTTTCCTTTTGAAATTAGACATTACTTTTATTTAGTCAGCACATGCTTGGATTTACCCATAGGTTTACTGGTGCTCTATAAATATGTAAGTTTTTACAGCCTCATATTCTCAAACTCCAAATGTCTTGGGGTTTGGAAAAAAGGACAGCTTTAACCACTCTCCTATTATTAAAAAAGTACATATTTCTTGTCAAAAATATATTTGTTGCACCTTGGAAAAGTACATAGGAGAAAGAGTAAGTTTCTGGAAGCTTAGAGATAACACTTAATATTTTGGTTAACTATTCAGCTTCTTCCTTTAAATTTTACTCTTTTGTTCCCAGTCGTCGTCCCCCCCACCCGGGAGTTTCCCAGGGCCCGGGTCACAGAACACCACAGGCCAGGTGGGGTAAGCTACAGCAGTTGTTTGTTTGCTTGCTTGCTTTTTTCTCTCAGTTCTCAGAGAAGTCCGGGATCGGGGGCTTGCCAGGTTTGGTTTCTGCTGAGGCCCCTCTCCCCGGCTTGCGGATGGCTGTGTTCTTGCTGTGTCCTCACATGACCCCTCCTCTGGGCACTTGGAACCCTGGCATCCCTTTGTGTGCCCAAGTTTCCTCTTCTAAGGACACTAGTCAGATTGGATTAAGGGCCACGCCAAAGTCTCATTTTAAGTTAATCACCCTTTTAAAGGTCCTATCTCCAGATATAGTCACATGCGGGGGGTACTGGAGGGCTGAGACTTGGGAGCATTGAATTATGGAGGAATACAGTTTAGCCCATAATACCCATCTTCCAAATTCTTTCTTTTGGCAAACGGTGTGTTGATTGCCCTTGTGTGCAGATGTGAGTTGACTGGGGATGTGGTAGTGAATGAAACAGAAGCCGTTCACATCCTCATGAGGCTTCGAGTTTACAGGCTTAGGCAAGCCTGCTGTAATCTCTCTTCCTCCCCACTCTCACCCATCTTCTACCTCTCTCTCTCCCCGTTTCTTTTTTTTTTTCCTCCATAACCCAGCCACCCTATTTCTCCCTACCCCTCCACTCTCCCTCCCCCTTCCTGACTCGCACACATGCACACACACACACAGACTCTACTTGTTTGTGATCATCAGTGCAACCACTTTATTTTATATAGTAGAGGAAAAAGTCTACACAGTCTTGAAAACCTGGCACTTAAGATTTTTATGGTTTTTCTCAGAGTTCTTCTGAGTTCAAATGATCTCTGATTTCTGACTACTGAAGTTACATCTTTTACATTTATTGTTCTTGCTTCTTTTTCCTGTATTCCCAGCTGCTTGTGCAACTCGTCGCTGTGACATTAAGACTATCTTCTATAGTTGTTGGTAGTGAGGATGAATTTCTCAGGTCGTTACAAGTTGGGAATTATTTCTTCTGTCGTTCATTAGTGCATTCACTTTTGTTGCATCTCAAAAAAACTCTCTCCCCTCTTCTCCTTAGAATTTTAGATCTCAGGTCACTGTTTCGGGAGAGGGCCTGGGCAGAGAAGAATATAAAGACAAAATGAAAGGGCTCAAATACAATAGAAAGTGGAAATGAGACACATCGGAGGGGCTGACTGTGTGTCCGTTCATTTTATGTCCTCTTGCTCAGGTACCCCGATTTCCCAGGTGCCCAGCATGAGAGCAGCATTTTTTTTTTTTTTTTTCAATACAGTGTTAATTGCCGTTTGACTTTTGAGTATTTTTGGTTTTGGCAGCTCAGATGTAGGTAACCCAGAGTTGAATCTTGGATTGATTCTTAGAACTCCGGCACATCTGAGATGTGTGATAAATTTTTCCTAGGAATTATTCATGAGCCTAATAGGCAGAATTGGTCTGGAAGCATTTTCTATTATTATTATTATTGTTTTAAAAATAAATGTGAAGCATAGAGGGTGTTTGTGAGAGGAAGGAGGCAGTCGTCTTTCCTTGTCTGGCCACTGCCTCCAAAATAATTTATTTGTATGAGACTCTGTAAAGTAGTCTATAATTTGAAGTTACCTCAGAATTTGACCTCTAGGTACCAGAGAATTTGTACTTCTTCAAAGGGTGGGTTAAATTATTATATCTAGCCAACTTCCTCCTGAAATGTTTGTCTAAGAGCAAGAACAACATCAACTCAAGGGGAGAAAGGGGGAGCAGTAGGGGCCAGTCATCTGGCCTTGTTAGTGCCTTCCAGCTCCTTGGGAAAGGCTTTCATTTGTATGCTGCCTAATTATACTGTAAAATAAAAGACTGAATCCATTAAATAGCCAGGCCCTTTGTGTAGCTCCTGAATTCCTTTAATTTAGTGGCTGCATAGAAGCTTTATTCAGGGCATTCATAGTCCTGTACTATCTTTCCTGTCTCCATGCCAGGTCCTATTCATGGTGTTCTCACTGCAGGAAGTTCTCACATTCATTTGAGGGTGGATGAAGGCAGGGGGAGGGGAAAGATGGGGAGGGGAAGGCCAAGGACTGTGTGGATCTTTTTTTCCCCCTCCATTTCCTGCTCTGCTCCTTAAAAACAAAACAAAACCCCAAACAAAAAGCAAACTCAAGAAGATAGCTGTAAAGGAAATTCTCAAGTGACTCAATGGATTGATAACTTTTGGTAAATCACAGAAAAGTTGTGTCTGCTTCTGGCATCTATTTACAAATAGTACTAAAACACCCAGAAAAAGCATTTCAGGTCAGATGAGGGTAGGAGGCATTGGAAGAAAAGATGGCAATCTGTTCCAAAGGATTTACTTCCTTTAACTGAATGTATTTTAAAGGACTTTTTCTGGTGGGGTGGTGGGGCTGGAGGCATGATGAATAGTTCTTAAGGTTGTAGTAGCAGTCAGGTTGGGAGCTGACACAGAGATACAGGAGATGAGTTGAAGTGAACATCTTAAAAATCTAAATAGGAATAGAAATAGGCAAAGGGATGCTTCTTATCCCCGTCTTCTGTAAAATTAAAAAAAAAAAAAAAAGTATTACTTTAGGCCTAGATTCTAACATGTGACTTTCTACTGATAGATGCTGAATTGTTGCTAATGTTTCCAGTTTTCTAAGTAGGTATGCACAGAAGGAAGGGAACTGGAATGACCTGAGTTGTGTTTTGTTTTGGGATGCTGATGGTGGTGGGAAATAACGGAACGATGAGTGTAAATGGACTCTTGAGTGTCAATCATGTATCGGTTTTGAATTGCCAGGATACTCTCTTGATTGATGGTGGTTCTGTAGCCCAAGGACGTTCGAGCTTGTTGAGTTTTGTTTTCCTAGAAGCCTTGGTAAGTGGAATGGAGTTCTCATGGGGTGGTCAAGGTTAGATTCTACTCTTGTTACGTATTTAGTGTCTTTCAAGCCTTTTGAGTATGGGGTATCATTTCAAGTTTTTGATCTCTTTTTGTCTCAGTAGACCCTTACTGAAGCTGGCCATGCAATTAAAAATCAAAACAAAATCCAACAGCCCCTGAGCAGCCCCTTGTTCCTGTCAAATCTTCAGTAGAAAACAGGAATGAATGACTGGATGGAAAGTAAAGCAAAGTAAAGAATGTAGGTGCATGCTGTGCCATGTTTGTACTGTGAAATACATTCTAAAGAACTGTAAACACAGAAAAAATAGCTACTTAATATGATAGGAAGGATTCCTGACCTGTGGAATCCTTGACTGGATACATAGGAAACCGAGTAATAGGATGGAATCATGACAAAGAACTGAACCTTCATTAGTTTTCATAGAAATAATGCAGTTTTCATTTTTGGTTTTTGGTGAAGTAGGAATGATAATGTGTAGTAACATTTTATTATGGTTAAGTGTATAATTAGGAAGTTATCTTTTCCTTCTAATGGGAAGTCAATAACAGATTTTGTAGTTCTGTTTGAAATAAGTGTTGGACCAGAGATTGTCCAGTATACTGGTGAATAGGTATTAAGATAATTTATGAAAGAGAAAAAGGTTGTATTTTCATGTGATAGTCCCAAGCATTTTGTTCCCATGTCTTAGGAAAATAATTTCTGAGATAAAACCATGATGTTTAAATTACTCTCCCCCTTTTCTGCATTACCTTTTTCTTCATCATTCATCATATTTGCTAATAAATGTTATGATCAGTGAAAACTCAGATCCCAGGATATGTATATCCTTTATACCTACTCGTGCTGTGATGTTTTTCTTCTAGGATTATGTGCTTGTAGGAATGACAATGTTTAAGTCTTAGATTTAAATCTCATAAAGTATGGTTCTCATGGTACTAATCTCAAGTGGCCACTCTACTGCTCATGCTTTATGATGGTTTTCTGGTCTGACGCTAGGGATAGAACTACCCAACTCCGTTTTATCCACTGTTGTATCTCCAATTCCCCAGTGCTTAGAGTAGGCACTCCACACACAGAGTGGTGATGTTGCTTTTTTTTTTTTTTTTTAAAGATTTACTTATTTATATTAGGGAGAGAGAGAAAGTGCAAGCATGAACCGGAGGGGCCAAGGGAGGAGAGAGTCCCAAGCGGGCTCCGTGCACTCAGCGGAACTCAGTCCTCTGACCCAGATATCATGACCTGACCTGAGGCAAAACCAAGAGTCACACCCTTAACCAACTACACCACCCAGTCCCCTTGGTGTTGTTGTTACATTCATTTTCACTCAACCTTTGCTTTAATGCCATTTTGAGTGGAGTATTTTTATATCAATGCCAGGATTTTTCTTTTTCTTCCCCCCCCTTTTAAAAAGACTTTATTTATTTATTAATTTAGACCATGAGTCGGGGGAGAGGCAGAGGGAGATTAGCGTGGAGCCCAGCGCAGGGCTTGATCTCATGAGCCTGAGATTGTGACCTGAGCCAAAATCAAGAGTCAGATGCTCAACCAACTGAGCGTCCTGGGTGTCCCAACCGGTATTTTTCTTTATTTCATTTCATTGAGGGTGTGATTTTTATCACAGTGAATTAATTTTTTTAAAAGATTTTATTTATTTATTTGACAGAGAGAAATACAGCACGAGAGGGAACACAAGCAAAGGGAGTGAGAGAGGGAGAAGCAGGCCTCCTGCTGGGCAGGGATCCTGATGCAGGGCTCGATCCCAGGACTCCTGGATCATGACCTGAGCTGAAGGCAGATGCTTAATGACTGAGCCACCCAGGCGCTCCAGTGAATTAAATTTTTTAATTTCTCTACTTTTTAAAAGATTTATTTATTTATTAGAGAGAGAGAGAGCGAGAGAGCGAGCACATACGAGCACAAGCAGGAGGAGTGGGAGGCAGAGGGAAAAGCAGGCTCCCCACCAAGCAAGGAGCCTGATGTGGGACTTGATCCCAGGACCTGGGATCATGACCTGAGCCAAAGGCCGAGGCTTAACAGACTGAGCCACCCAGGCATCCTTAAATTTTTAAATTTCAAATATAAAATGGGAATAGTTTGTCACTTTGAGGAATACTTGTCTGGAACAGTGTTTCTCAAAGAGCCTAGTTTATCCTTCAGGGGGAATTTGGCAACCTCCGAAGAAATGTTTGTTGCCACTGCTTGGGGGTGGGAAGAGGTTTAAAGTACTGGCATCAAGTGAGAAGAGTCCAGAGACGCTGCTAAACATTCTAAAATGCACAGGACAGCCTCCAACAAGGAAGAATTATCTGTCTCTAAATGTTAAAAGTGCTGAAGTTCAAAACCCTGATCTAGAAAATGCCCAAGTAGAGAAAATGAAGAACTTTGATTTAATCCCACAAAATATGCCTGCCTATCAAGAAATTTAAAGGAAGAGGCTTTTATGGAGAGAACACTAAGTTCCCAAGACTTAAAAAAACAAATACGAAGCAGTAATTGGAAAAATTGTGCCATGTGAGGTACTTACATTTTTTTTAATAGCTTTCTCCTCTTGAGGTGTATTTTGCACACGATGTTTCAGGAGTGGCATATGTGCAGCAGTGACTGGCCCGATTTATATGTAACGCTGTGCTCACCACAAGCGTGGCTACCGTGGCTACCGTCTGTCAATGAGGTGCTTACATTAAATTGAAACAACCTACAGAGTTGGAATCTGTTTTTACTTCTCATTCATGCATGTATCTTCTAGGATAGGATGTGAAATTATGTTGCATGTATGTCTAGAAGATAGTGGGATTTTGCCAGATGAAGAAAGCAGGGATGGTGAAGTCCTTATTGGAGGAGGGGGAAACTTACAAAGGGCTTGAAGCTCTGAAAGAGCGTGCAGAGTTTGGGGAAAGTGGTGAGTTCTGTGTAACAGGAATGAAGATGAAGACTGTTGCAGAGCGTGGAAAGAGACAAGGTGGAAGTCGGAGTTGGCGAGGTAAGAGCAGTATGTGAAGATCCCTGTCTGCCATGTTGTATAGGGTGTGGACTTGATTTTATAGGCCTGGGGGAACCTTGTAGGTGCGTGACAAGAGCATTCCTTTTAGAAAGATTACTTGAGGGCAGAAAGCGAGGGGCTGAAGCCAGGAGGCCAGTTAGAAGCTTGGCTGTTTAAGTTCATATGAGAAAGAATGAGGCAATGGGAACGGAAGTAGATAAGGGGGATAAAAGTGCTTAAATTCAGAGCTGCTTAGAAAAAGAACCTATAGGTTTTGGTGAAGGTAGGATGAGGACTTAAGAGGAAAAAAAGAAAAAAAAAAGACTGGATTGTAGCCTGTATGGAAATGAAGCCTATAAAAGAAGCAAGTTTGAGGAGGTTCCTGGCATTCAGGGGCTCTAACTGCTTCTGCTTCCGCCTGAAACCCGGAAAGGTCAAGAGTCTTCTTTAGGTTCATGCAGGTAGGTCTGTGGTCGAGTGAGATGCAACTCCGGTCTTTTCCCATAGTATGCTGCTGAGCATGGCTGTGGACTGTGCGCTGTACGACCACAGGGACCCCGGGCACAGGGTGGACGATGTGAGTTCTAGAGTCGGGCGCCACAGTACTTCCTCCTCATACTGAAACAGAAGAAGCATGGGTGCTTTCAATAAAGTGTCAGTAAAAGGAGCTTTTATTTAATCCTTACTATAACATGTTTAATGATTTTTAAAAATTTTATTTTTTCAGTGGATTTTTTTTTTTTTTAACAAGAGAGCATGAGCAAGGAGAAAGGCAGAGGGGGAAGCAGATGCCCCACTGAACAGGGAGAGACCCTGACACGGGGCTCGATCCCAGGATTCTGGGATCATGACCTGAGCCAAAGGCAGATACTTAACAGACTGAGCCACCCAGGCGCTCCCTTACAAGAACATGTTTAAATGGGTATAATTATTTTAAAGTAAATGAGATGTTAGGAAATCAATGAGTTCCATTTTGGATATGTGGAGCTTGTAGACTGCAGTAGAGTATTTGGAGTTGATTTCGTACTAAAGAAGAGAAAATACATTGTTAGGGTTTAGACTGCATGTTTTATGATTTAACTGGCCCGTACAGATATTATTTTAGAATTAAGGAGGAACCACTTAGCAAATTTATTCTGATGAAGCAAGCTTTGTTTTATGGTAGAAGCTCTCTTAATTGACATCACTGTCTACTCTTTGTAACATGGGCTGTTCTTCACAAGTGTTCGAGGCTGGGGGGCAGTTTTCTGGCTTTGCCTGTCCAGTTCTTCTCTACCAATTGAGTTGAATATTTTTTGGCTTCATTTTCACAGTATGTCCGGTATTTGACTTACCTTCACTGCTAACTGCTTAGTTGAGGTCTGGTCATCTCTCTCCTGGATTTATGATATGCCTCTTAATGACCCGTCTCCCTCCTTGCACTCTCCCAGCCAGAACAGTCCTAATAAAATTAAAGTCAGATCATATCACTCTTCTCAAAACCCTCCAATGGTTTCTGTCTAAGAATAAAAGTCTTACTAATTTCCAGAACAGTGCTTGGCTTGTAGTGGGCTCTCAGCATTTGTTCAACAAATGAATGGCTCCCACTTTAAAGAAACCGAAACTGAATGTTTTAGAGAATGCATTGTAAGTGCGGTTTATGTAAGGACCATGAGTTTATACTTGGCTGTACATCAAAAGATTGATAAATGAGTACACACTTATGTTTTATGTTAAAATATAATTGTTTAAGGTATTTATGTTTTCATTCTAAATGTTTTATCATTTTAATAGGTCCTTTTTCAAATATCAATCAAGTGAGTCTATATTATTCATATAAGAAGACTTTTATAATGTGTATATGGAGAGTTTGATTAGAGGAAAATAACCAAGGGCTTGTGTTAATAATAGTAATTATAAAAACTATATTGAATCCATACAGTGTCCTTCTGTAGGCTGCATAGACACTTGGCATGCATTGTCAGCATCTGGTCGTGTTCCCTGATGGATGTCTGAATCTTCTTGTCACTGCCACTGAGAATTTAATCAGTTCAGTGTCAGGAAATGCATGTACCTGTTTTCAGGTGCCGTGCTAAGGGGTTGTGGCGTTTTCAAAGTTCATTTGTTACTGACTGCAGCATAGACATTGAAACAGGACACACCATTCTCTCATTCCCAGCTCCCTGGATGAACTTTACCTTACTGGGGATATGACATTGTGTGATTGAAACAATTAGATTAGTAAAAAAAAATTTTTTTCCCCAAGCTAATGACTTTAAGTTTGGCATTTTTTTCCCTTTGCAACTTTACGTAGAGAAATTGACTGCTTTTGTAAAATTTCTTATCATGGGCCAAAGAAAAAGACACCGCAGTGATTTTTAGTCCTGTGGGAATGAGGCTTTTGTTTTTTTTCTTGAAGTCAGCTCTTCTGGAGTGGGGTTAATTTCCTAGAGCTGTCACCTCCTCTTGATTCCCAGTGAGGACTCTGTGGCAAATGGTTTTTGTTACAGCCCTGTAACCAGCCCTTGAGTCCTGGCCGCTGCAGCTGTCCTGCATGGCCTTCCCTTCTCACCTGCTCTGGGGGAACGTGCCCACTGTACTCTGTCTTGGCTGCTGGCCTCTCACACTTGCCGAGCCACTTGCTCAGCTGTTCCTGTTCTGTGGAATTCCTTTCATCTTTGTGTAGCAGCCGTTCCCCATCACCTGTCTTGTCACTCTGGCAGACTGTGTTTGCGGCCAAGGGGTTGTTGTGGGTATCAGCACTGGGGTAGTAGGGCATGTCCGGGTGTGCACAGGAGCATGTGTGGGGGTTTGTCTCTAAGTTTGGCTCCTCCTAGAAGTGTGCAGACTGCTGCCTCTAAACTTTCCTGAACTCTTTCTCTACCAAGTGTCTGGGTAATAAAACGTGTCTAGCTGTCAAAGGCGGCGTTATGCAAAGAGGGATGAGTAGACTACATGCTTTGTAGTTACACTGAAGAAGGGCATAGTGCTTGGGGGGAGCATGGCGGAATCACCTAGCTTGGATACCCAGGGTCAAAAAGTCGGGCCGCCCTGAGGTCAGAAGATAGGACTGCTCACCTGTTGTATCAAAGGTAATGGAAGTTGTTTCTCTTCTGATTTGCTGTAAGGGTAACTTAATAATATGCACAGTATGCCAAATTCCACATGTAAATTAAGAGAGGAAAAATACAACTTGAGATATTAATTTTTATAATGTGTTATAGAAAGCATCAAACTGCTATAGACTTTCTAGGATCCCTAATATGTGTTACTAGGACCAAATAGATTTCTTGAAATTAATAATTGACAGAGTTTTGTCTTTGAGTTAGACAGATAATAGCATTTTGAAGTACTTGCATAGTGAAATGAACCACTAAGTATTTTTTTGAAGGCTGTTAAGGTTCAGACATTTTATATTCTTTTCTTTGTTGTCCTCTGGGTAGGGGTAGATGATCATTTTAAATATCCTTTACTTCTGTGTAGCTACAGATCAGTTGAAAACTACTGTCGCTAGCCAGAATGTCCAAATCTGATCCTGCTGTGCTTTGTTAGCTCGTTGGCTCATCCTTTTCCTTCAGGTTCTTACCAATACCAGCCTTCTCTAGATCACTCCCTTCCCTTTAACAACCCAGTGAGGAAGGAAACCTGAAAAGTTTACATAGAACATTGCTTTATCATTTGCTGGTAAGATAGTTTGTAACTACTTTTGTTTGTTTGAACTGGGCATTTACTGCTGGGATTTTCTTAGAAGGTATTCTCTTTTTTTCTCTCTGAAATGCTCTCTTCCTATTTTCTTTGAGCGAACTCTTTTTGCTGTTTCTTTACATCTGGGTAGGGAAAATGGAAACACGATTTGTGAGAATATTTTTTTCCCTTTCTGTTTGTGATAACCAGGAACTCAGATTAGTGTTTCTTTCTTTTTTTTTTTTTTAATGTCTTTCTTTCTTTCTTTCTTTCTTTCTTTCTTTCTTTCTTTCTTTCTTTCTTTCTTTCCTTCCTTCCTTCTTTCTTTTCTCTTTCTCTTTCTCTCTTTCTTTTTTCTTTTTTCTTTTCTTTCTTTCTTCACACACATGTGTCAGAGGAGGATCAGAGGGAGAGGGAGAAAGAATCTTAAGCATGTTCCGCACGCAGTGTGGGAACCCGATGCAGGGCTCAGTCTCACAGCCATGAGCCACCCCGGTACCCTTGTTTTTAATTTTTTTTAAATAAAATGTGTTAGACTAGCTTATGTTACACTAACAAATAACTGCCAAATGATTTAGTGATTTAAAATAGTAAAGGTGTAATTCCTGTTTGTGTTATATATATATATATATATAAAACTTAAGGGTATATATATATATATATATATTTGTTGTGCATTAGCAGTAGGTTGGGGATGGGGGGATCTGCATAGCATTATTGCTCAGGAATCTAGGTTGATGGAACAGGCAGCGTCTGGAACTAGTTGCCATGCAGAATGGAGGAGAGAGTTCTAGAGGATTTTAGCTTATACGGCCCACCGGACCATAGAGGAGCCAAGAAGTTAATCCTCTCAGTGTCCAGAAGAGGAGACTGCCCACACCATGGCGTGGGTCACTTAGAATGCCTTTTCGCTGCAAGTAGTGGACAGCCTGAGTCAAGCAGACTTAAATCATAAGGGAATTTAGTATTTCACAGCACTAAGAATCCACAAGTTGTTGGGGCTCAGACAGCAGGTGATGTGTTCGGGAGCTCAGTGCTCTCATCAAGGAACTGAGAGACGAGTCCTGTTGGTCTCTCGCTTCTGCCCTCCCTCACTTGGGGCTTTGCTTTCCGGGGGCTTTCTTCTTGGTCAGGAGCTACTTCAGCAGTTCCAGATAGGGCTTCCAGAAAAGACAGTCTGTAGAAGAAGAGGGGACAGGAAGAAACAGATACTTTTTCTTAGGAGATCTTTTCCAGAAGCACCTAGCTGGATTTCTCATTTCATTGGGAAGACTTGCCACACGTCTATTCTAAACCAGTCACTGTGACTGGTTTAGAAATCCCAGTCTACTCGTCGGAAGGAGGACCAGGGTGAGTTTTCTCCTGCAGCACGTGGCTTTTGGCAGGAGAGGTGGGGGCTCGAGCCCAAGGGAGTTGAGTCAGGAAGGGGGGTGTGGAGGCTTTTGTCCCTAGATGTGCTGAGAGATGCCCATTTCATATGGGTGAAAGATGGTACATAAATGGGAAATTTGAGCGGACAGGGGGTAACCTGAACTTTAAGACCTCCTCCGCAGAGAGTTCAGCCATGTCATGTGTGACTGTTTTGACAGAAGTCAACACTGCACGTGTGACGGTGCAGTACGTGCGAGATAATACAGTAGAGGGACGACAAGGCCTTGAATGCATCGCCTGTCATCAGTTTATGAACTCCCGCCTAAACTAACGGAAATCTACATGGAGCAGACCCCAGATGGGCCAGTGCATCTCTTCTCTCTCCAACAGTTCAGTTTTTGCTTGGATGAGATAAAACTCTGGTGTGAATTTAATTAGTATTTATTCCATGTCTTGCTTTCTATTAAAGATGTATTAATAATGTTGTAGTGATTTGTTCTGTGTTTCAAATAAGGCTTGTTTCTTTGAAGTTTTGAAGAAGAAGTGGTGTTCCCATTTCTTATCTCTCCAGTGCAGGCTACGCTACTGATCCTGAGACCCATTTGTATGGGGTGGCCCCATTTAACTTCCGAAACCTTTGTTTCTTTTCTGTTCCCACCGAGTTGAGCATCACTCTTCTGTCTGGCGTCTGGGCGCTCGGACAGGGTGCTGCCTACAACTTGAATGGGCTGGTGGTGCTGTGCTCTCTCTCGAAGGCCTTGTATTTGCTGTTCTTCCTAATTCGTGGGCAGGATGGCTCTGCGGTTCTGTGCTGGCAGAGGATGCCTGACTGCCTGCGTGAGGTCCTGTGCTGCCCAGGGGCTCCCAGCTTTGCATTTTAGCTGTGCTGCTCTCCTTCCAGGCCTGCTCTTTCACCTGCTTAGAGACCTGTACGAACACATCGCCTCTGAGTATTTCCTGCAAAAACCTTTTCATCTTGCCCATTTGGCTCTGGACCCTGAGGGTATTTGTTTTATGAGCAAGGCCTTTTTTCATTTGTGTGTTTAGGGTTTGAAAGAAATGTTTGACTAGTTTTCATCTGTGGAAAGTTCCAGCTATGGGCACTTCTAAATAAATCCTCATAGATTACGGGATGGTGGAGGCAGCTCACATTTTGACCCCATGAGCTGGTCTCTGCATGTGTAAAATGCCTTTTTTCTCCACGTCTTTGAAAAATATCATACAAAGAAAATTAATTACACTGTGGATGGTAAAATTACTTGATTATAATGGTGAACTTTTAAAAAAAATCTTTTAGGTTATGTTTAGAAGAGTTGATCATACCCTTGGCATGCAATAATTTAATGACATAGTTTTAAAAAAAGAAAAAGGAGAGACAAAATGGAATACTTCACTCATGGCCAGGAAACTGACATTTCGAAGATGAGGAAACGACACAGAGAGGCCAAGGAACTCGACAAGTCCTATGCAGCTAGTAAGTGGGTAACCTTTGCGCCCACCCGAGCTGTCATGGCACGAGTTTCTCTTTGGTCTTTTCCCTTAGTGTTTTGCTTTTCTTTGATGTAGTTAATTTCTTCTTTAAAAAAATGAGCGGAAGGTTAGAACTATACATTTTGCATTTTTATCTTTTTAGGCTAGTGACTGTTGGCCTTCTTTTTTCTTTAAAGCAAAGTCTATTCCTCAGTGCAATTTTGGGGAGTTACAGAAACCCATAATTACCAACCAAAGGGAAAAAAAATTTCTTTTTGCTGAAGTAAAGAGCCTCTGGCATCTTAAATTTCTAGGTATTATTTAGTGAATTGGTCTGAGGCAGATATGAAACATCCTGTTAAATTTATTGCTTTCCTCAGTAAACCCATTGCAGAAAAGAAAATTTCAGTTAATGACCATACTTGAATTTTGCATGTGGAAAACCCTTGCCACTAGAATGAACTATTTCCTTGAGGGTTAAAAGGAAAAAAATCTCCATCTCTGAAAATTCTTCAGTTTTAAGAATAATGAAACCTTATTTTCACATGAAAACCAAATGCAAATGAGCTTCTTTTCACATGGTGATTTTAGTGATGGAGGGTTGTAAGGTTAAATCCCTGTGCGGAATGAAGGCTCTTGTTGAATTCAAATCCCTCTAAACCAAGAAAAAAGGAAAATTTGTGTCCGATACCTATATGTTTATAGAATCAGTGGTGATGCTTGTGAGTCAAAATAGGATTTATATGGGAATGTTTATTGGTTGAATTTGTGTCTACTTGGTGGGAAACATAAACGATGGAGTGAACAGTCCTTAAGATAACTTGCTGCTGCTTTTCTTTCCAATCACAAATGATTTAGTGATACGGTGGGATCCACATGAAGGACTAAGTGCTTGTGATGGTATAGAGTCTATCTAATGGTCATGTCATTCATAAGAAGATTGCTGTAGAAAAAGAGGTAAAAAGAATATTCTGAGATTTCAAATAAAAAGTTTGGAAAATGTTTTCTTTGAAATCTCAAAAAAGTTGCCATTCACCTGTAAAATAAAATCACTTTTCACTCCTCGGCCACTTTCTACTCCAAGATTCTCTTGTGTTTGCAGCTAAAATGTTTTGAATTTACTCACATCATGTTTCTTTGAAAATGCAACAGATTGAGAATGTGTGGAGAGAGACAGAAGAGTTAACTATGATCGTTATGTTCTCATTTGTGTCTTTGGCTTAAATGGTATATATTAAAATCTCTTGGTGGACGTATGAAATATTTCTGTTTTAATTTCAAGATCTCACTTGAATTGTAGCATACTGGTATTCTTACTTTCTCTTGGCTATGCTGTTGACTAAAATCAAGGACTACTTAAAAAGGACTGATACACTTTGTTGGAAAACCCACAAATGTAGTATATATTGGTTTTGGAGATCACTCTTTTCCACCCTTAGGTATGGACCCGACTTGTACTTGTTGGTTACTTGGATCTTTAATGGCTTAAACTATGCATATTTTTGTCCCTCCCAGACTATTTTTTTCTTTTGGAGTCTACAAAAAGGATGGGTTGAACTATGATTTTCCTCTTTTGGTTTTAAAAAGTAAACCAGGGCACCTGGGTGGCTCAGTTGGTTAAGCGACTGCCTTCGGCTCAGGTCATGATCCCGGAGATCCGGGATCGAGTCCCACATCGGGCTTCCTGCTCGGTGGGAAGCCTGCTTCGCCCTCTCTCACTCCCCCTGCTTGTGTTCCCTCTCTGTCAAATAAATTTAAAAAAATCTTAAAAAAAAAAAAAAGTAAACCATTTCAGGTATATGTGTTCAAAGTGAACAGACTTCAAAATAGTGAAATAATTGGGGAGATCCATAAATTCAATTGTTCAAAAATCTCCCCACCCTTTTTGATGCCTGGTAACTAGAATTTTAGGTTGTCATCATTCCAGCCTCCCAAATACCCAAATCTAAATAATGAACATTTTTCTTGCGTTGGAAATTTCAGCTTTATCTTTCTGTTTGTGTTTTTGATGTTGCTTCAGACCTATGATATATATACTTACATGTGTGTGTTTAGCCTTGTCACTGTAATTCTGAAGCATATTAGAAACTGGTTGAGAATGTGGTCTGAGACTGGGCTTGTCCACCATTACCCAAATAATTGCAGCTGCTTCAGAATTGGTGCTACTAGAGTTTCTGTAGCTAGGGGCTTGACTGACACACATAAGAGTAGGTTTTTCTGAGACATTAAAATCATCACTACATAGTTGGTGCTCTCTCCCTTTTTCTCTTTAGCTCTCTTTCTTTCTTTAACTTTGGGAAATTGAAAACCAAAAAAACCTGAGAATGAAACGTATTGTTAATAACGAGGTTCAGCTTAGATTAAACAGATACAGTGATTCATCTGACTTTATAGTCTTCCAGCTTTTGTCAGACCTGTACCTCTTTGCCCTTTGGTTTCCATACTTGTCTGTTTTTGTTCGAAATGATAGTAGCACTCCCAGATAATCACAGTCTGGCATTTCCAGGGGCTGGTTGCTAGTGGGCCACAGACTTATATTGTTTGAGACAGAAAGTCTGGCAACACCAGGCCCACAATCCTGTATGAAGTGAGGCATAGCTGCCTTCTACAGATGATGTACAACTGTTCCCCAGTTACACTGAATTCCCTTCATTTTATATTATTGCCTGGCCCCAGAGGCATAGTCAACCTGCAGTCCTTCTCTAGATTTCTTGCTACAGGTGCTTCCCCATTTTTATGGCATTTTATAGATTTTCTGCCTTTATTGCTGCTGAGTCTGTGCTTCCTGTGGCTTGTGACCTGGTGAAGAAAATGTCTGATTTGGGAGCTGGCTATAATTTTACCATTTACTTAGCTGGGCGTATTTGGACAAGTTTTACATCACTCCCCCCCAAGCTTCAGATTCCTGGTGTGAGTAATGGGTATAATCCCCACCCCAAGGAGTGGTTGTGGCCCTCAGTGGAATGTTCTCTTACCCTCCTCTTCTGTTTTTCTTCTCCAGTTCCACTCTCCTCCAACAGTGCCTTTTAATTTTTTACGTTGTAAACTAGGTAACACCATTTAATTCTGCAGGAATCCAGAATTACAGGAAAAGAAGGGTGAAGAGAAGTCAAGGTGGGGGGGTGCTTTTTGTTATTAAGAGTAGCTTGCTTAGCAAAACTTGAGGGGATGTGCACAGTGACATCCCTTGGGATGGGTGTCCCTCTGGCATTTTTAATGAGAAAAGGACTATAAATGTACATATTTTAAGTTAAAACTTAAAAAGCAATATAGCATTTTAAAAAATATTCTAAGAAGTGTGGTGATCATTAAAAAGTACAGTTTTCAAAGCAAGGTGCTAAAAGAATATGAGAATTGGGAATATGAGG
This sequence comes from Spilogale gracilis, assembly GCA_004023965.1. Lineage (NCBI taxonomy): Eukaryota > Metazoa > Chordata > Mammalia > Carnivora > Mephitidae > Spilogale > Spilogale gracilis. Next base: position 10,821 of record PITA01006037.1, on the reverse strand, counting down.
CTATCAACAACACATAAAAAATACAGTCATTCTGCGAATTTAAATAGGCATACCGAACATTTATTTTCTCTAAGCATTTTTTAAAGATTTAGAAAACAGAAAAGTCACCTGGGCTCTATTCTCACTTATAATCCGATCTAAGAGCTAATAAAGATCTAATAGTTTTTATTCATTGTACAATTACTTAACTGATAGCATTTATTATTTTTCATAGCAATTAATACTGGTTTTAAATTCATAAATTATAGCTGGTATGAGAGTATTCCTAACTGTTAAGCTAAACAGACACCTGTTTTTGTTCTGGAAAATTAATTATTTGTTCTTGCAAACCTGTGGCTTTGATGTCCTTTGAATCTAGTCCAGCTCATTCATTGACAGTTGAAGAGACAGATCGGGTGTTCAGAATCCTGCAAGGAATGATTAGCTCAGCCTGATCCAAGTCTATGCTATGGGTCTTCTCCGTTCAGTTTACATTCTTTCTGTAATTCTTCACTAAATTTTTTTTTAAAAAGTGTTTTTCTAGGGGCACCTGCGTGACTCAGTTGGTTAGGTGACCGCCTTCGGTTCAGGTCATGATCCCAGAGACCGGGGATCGAGCCCCGCATCAAGCTTCCTGCTCGCTTCTCCCTCTCTCACTCCCCCTGCTTGTGTTCCCTCTTTCGCTGTGTTTCTCTTTGTCAAATAAATAAATAAAATCTTTTATTAAAAAAAAAGTTTTTCGGGCGCCTGGGTGGCTCAGTTGGTTAAGCGACTGCCTTCGGCTCAGGTCATGATCCTGGAGACCCGGGATCAATCCCCACATCGGGCTCCCTGCTCGGCAGGAAGCCTGCTTCTCCCTCTGTCACTCCCCCTGCTTGTGTTCCCTCTCTAGCTGTGTTTCTCCCTGTCAAATAAATAAAATCTTTAAAAAAGAAAAAAAGTTTTTCTAGAAATCATTTCTGTTCTCTTGATGTTACATGATTTTCATGCAGATTTATATTTTGAAATTAAATTTTAAACATTAGAGCAGTTCTTCAGTTTTGTGAGAGGGTTTTATAATTGATCCAAGTAGGGTATGCATTGCTCAAAGGAAGTATCTTTGTTGCATATCTATAATTGGTTTTAAAATACTATTTCTTACTCTGGCATAATGGTTGTGGTAGAGGTGTCTGTGGGAAAGAGTTCTTGGTGTTTTTACTCAGGAAATATAAATTGTAAAATAAGATGATCTAAAACACAGCTGTTACTTTTTAACACCCTTTAATACCACTTTGCAGCTAAATCCACAAAACCTACCAGCCCAAGGTTTCACCTAGCCAATTAAAGTTTCTATCCAGAAATGTTCCCAGTATCGACTCATTACTCCTTTTTTGTTCTCTAGCAGTTGATACTGCCTCCAGGATATGCCTGTGCCCGCAGATTGCCTGGGGCAGCACCACCCTGTGTAGACAGAGTTGCACCAAAGTGGTTGCAGTAACTTGTCTGCCACCCTCCTCCACTGCTCTGAGCATTCTTTTCTTTTCTCTCTCCAGCTCCGTGTAATGGCCTTAACTGTGCTCTCTGACCTCCTTTGGAATTCAGGAGGAAGATCACAAGTGATTTCCACACAGATTGTCATTGGGGCACCGGATGTCCTCTGCCCTCAGCCAGGGCTTCTGTCCTTTGGTTAGGTACACACGTCTTGCCCCCCAGAAGTCCTGGGCATGCCTTACTGTCTTTGCAGAACCCGCGCGAGCCCCCGCAGCCGAGCTCTGCAGCAGAGGGAAGGTAGAGAGTCTGCCTGGCTACTGCCATTTCTGTCTGGCCCCTTCTCCGATCTTATTCTTTCTCAGTCTGCGGTCACTCAGGCTGTGGCGCTGGGATCTTGTTGTCTGGTGGCTTTGTGCTTTCCTCTTCTGAGTGTCTTTCCCTGCTTGCTGCCTGGACTCCTCATAGCGCACTCCATTCTCTCTAAATGTGACTTTTCCCAGGGGCACTAAGATGCTTTTCCTGTGGAATAGACCTACATTCTGTCACTTCAGCAGATAAACACTTAAACAAATAGTCTCAAAACAAAACAGAATCACTTTTACCTTCAGCTACTGTTCTGTCCTCTGTCTCTGATTTTGTTGTTGGTTTGTTTCAAATAAGCAAATTTCTTTAACTCTTTTTTTCTTCTCAACTCTCGTATGTTCTCAACTCCATCCAGTCTGGGTCCTACCTCTGCCTTGTTACAGAAGTAATTTTCTTGACGATCACCAAAATACAGATGGTAATAATACTTAACTCAAAGGGTTCTTGGGAAGATTAAATGAATTAGTACTTGTAAGTCTCGGAACAATATGCTTGATACATGGTAAACAGTAGATAATAGTTTTCATTATTATTAGTTAGTTGCCACCTCCATAAATGTCATTGTCCCTTGTCTCTTACTTATCGACTGTATTTGACACAGAAGATCATCTCATCCTTTTAAAACTTTTTTTTAAAACTTTTCCCTTCCCTTGGCTGCTGTGACACTTCACTGTCCTTGTTCTTTCCCAGTGTCATTGACTATTTTCAGCTCCTTTATTAATTTGTTTCACTTGTCCTTTAAATGTAAATATTTCTCAAGGATCTCTTCATCTATGTGTCCTTCCCTCCAGTTACTGTTTTTGCATTTTGATTAATGCTCTTCCATTCTCTGACTCATTCAGGATTGTTACCTTGAAATCATTCAAAATTCTGTCTTCTCCTTCATTTCCTTTCTCCATACTACCCCCAGATCTAGCCTTTTTTCCAGGTCCTGTCGATTGCACCTTTGTCATTTCTTGCATAGCCTAGTCCTGCTCATCACCATTATTCCATTTAGGTCTCAGGTCTTTTAAGTTTTCCCTCTCCAGGTTGCTACCAGAGTTGCTTCCTTAAAGCTCAGCTCTGATGTCACACCCCATTGCTTAAGTGGTGGTCGCCAAAGATGGGTGCTTACATCATAGGGAATATACAAATAGATACATTTGGATGTGGGAAGAAAATATGAAAACTTGTATTTATGTTTAAATTGAGCTTTAGTGACATTTGATGTGTTCATTGACATTTGTACCTCCATTGGGTCTATAAGTCATTTATTTGGTCATCTGTCTTGAAATATCCTAAGGAAAGAATGTAAGGTGAGTTAACAGCCCTCCACTCTTTGTTCCATTTCAGCATATTGCAGTTGATTACATTTATATAGAGAGAGTGTATTACTCAATTTTTAATAAGCAAATGCTCTCAAAATGGATAAACCACTTATAAAAATTCTTACAGGAGAGAAGATTGAAGATAATGTTAATAATGCAAGATGAATAAGTTTTAGATAGGGGGAGGAAAAGAAAGTTCAAGTCAGAGAGAACAATGTGTAGGATCCTGGGACTGTCATTCTGGATTCTGGGGCAACTTGACATCCCTTTGGTGCTACATGTTGGACAAGAACTTCCTCATTTCTTCTGGTTTTGTGTTTGTTTGTATGGGATTGGCATTCATTGGGACAATATATTCCTGGACTTTCTAGGAACCCTTGTCTACTCTTTCCACCACTCTTTCTGGAGTTTGGAAAAAGGAAGTGAGCATGCGTCTAGTTCAGCTCATCATTTCCCACAGCGAAATGGTATTCTGCCCTGCCTGTTGGTGCTGCTCCACAGGGCAGGCCCCCTGCAGGAAGCCCTATGGCTATGGAGTTCTACCTGTGACTGGGTAGGTGAATGGGTTTAATTCTAGCCTAAGATACCTTTTCCAACCAAGGCTTTATTAATAGTAAAGCTGGTGTGTGTGTGTGTGTGTGTGTGTGTGTGTGTGTGTGTGTATTTAATCTCCATTTGTCTGACTTCCCTCTCTGTTTCTCACTGGTTCTAAACTTAGGAAGTGGGGGAAGCCTCCATCTCTAAAATCAAGTTACTGATTACTAACTCTGAGAGTTGTTTTTGAGGATAAAAGATACAGAATGAAGTTTTTGTAAAATAAACTGTCTAAAATGTATAGATATTTATAAATATACTTGAGAGGGGAAAGTAGAAACAAGCTGGGGCTTGTTACTTTTATAATTAACTGCCATCCACAGATTAAATCCTAGCTCCTGCCGGCTGCCCCTGTAAGTCCCTGGATTAAGGAAGTGGTTGTGGTGGTGGGAGGGAGGTGAGTAGAAGCAACAGATGAAAAAGATCCCACTTTGAAAATTATCTAGATATCAGGCTCTCAGTTATAGTATTATGGTATCATAGAATTTGGGAATAATGAAATACCAGATCAAGGAAATTAATTTGCCAACAGGAATGGGGTAAATTAAATAATTTCAAAGGACACCACTGAAAACAAAGATTGCCTCCGCTTCTCAAAAAATATCACAATGTTACTTGGCCTTTTCTTAGTTAATGAGCAGTTGGAAATGTGCCTGCATTAGAATATCAGAGTACAACCATGATACCGACTCCACTTGAGAAAGTCCTAGAATTTGGGAGAATACACTTCTTACTATAAGACTAGAAATAAAATTATTTGCTGTTTTCTGCTGGATTTGATTCTTTCCTCCCTATGTGAAACGATACAGCCTATACATGGCAAAACCCAGTTTAGTTTTTGAGAGTTGTAGATGAAGTGATTTAATGGCTGGGAGCATGAGTCACCTGTGGCACAGGCATGAAATCCTATGTAATGACTCATGAGAATGGCCACTGCCACAGAGTTTTAGAATCCAGGAGCCGAACTCTCTCTGCAAATATATTTAATTGCATTTTTAAGTAGGTAAGTAGGTAACAGCTGTTTGAATCTGGTGGTAACATACATTTTGGGGGCCTGGGGGAGAAGATAGAGTATACTGCTTTTATGTTAGAGAAATTGTGTCCCACCTTCCCCCACCTGGTTCAGTAGAGTACCCCACAGCAAAGACCTAATCTGTTCAGGGAGTGGCCCATTTAAATCCGGCCCCCTTTCTCCCCAGAGTGGCTTGGAATGAAAGATGCTAATGGCTGGTACTAGTTAACCATGTATAATGTGGAATAGAGTCGATGTGTGGTTTAAGTCATCTTAGGGCTCCTGGGAAGGAGATGAGAACCCAGTGGTACCTCTATATCTGGGACAAGGCGTATTGTGGAGAAGCCCTGTTTTGTAAGTTTGTTTGATTTCAATTTTAGGAAAAAACTACCCAGGGAAGTCTAAAAGTTTGAGAACTGCATGTAGCTGTCAGAGAAGCCACAGCTTGGATGAGAAATTTCAGCTGCTATGAATAAAGAAAAGCAAAACCCAAAATTACAAAAACAGCATTCTCCCCCATTCCTCAAGCCCTAAAGCAGTGGGTAGGCACCTTGAGAGCCAAAGAGATTGAATACAGTGGAGAAGATCCAAACACGGAACCAGACATGACCTGGTAAGGCAGGAAGTACAGCTTGAGCCTCTATTGAAAACGACTCAACAATGATATCATTGGCTAGGGATGGAGAAGGCCATTTTATAACCGTCTCAGATACGAGTTTAATAATTACATTGCTCTGTAAGTAACAGAAACAGCACAACAACAAAGGCCCTGCAATCACCTCACCTGCCTGGAATATAGGCAAAAATGGAAAAGTAGGCAGAAACTTCTTCTGAATATCCCAAATTGATGACATTGAACCTTACCTACTCAGGTTTCATTATCTTTGAATATGATTCTACAAAGCGTGGTTCTGTGGATCTACTAGAAATGTGCAGCTGAGAAAAGGGAGTTATAGGCGTCCGTGGTGACAGTACCAAGCAAGTATGTGGGTGGGGATGAAAATTCTATGATTACCTAACAATGAGAAAGGAGATTAAAAAAAAACGGTAGAAAGCAAATACAAGGATTTACAATCTCAGAAGCTGTCTTCTGATTAGGATAAAGGCAGAGTTTGTCTTAGTAAGCCTTTATGTATCAGAATTACAATTAAGTTATTTTATGGAGGTCAAGACAATGGTTTATAGGCTGTTCTCTCAAAGAGGTTGTGGAGAGAGCGATCTATTCGTGATGTCTACTACCCTCATTGATCATCATGGCTGAATGGGAGATAACCTTTTGGAAGTTTAATATATTATTGTATAAAATGATTGCTAATAAAAATAAGGATAATGATAAAGATTGAATCTTCAAAGAATACAATGTCTAGAAAACTCTTGAGAACTTTTCATTCACTTAGCATTCTATACACAGTTTCAGAGATAATTATCTAGTTGAAAGAGACACAAGGTGGTCATGCAATTTGACGTTGTAGATTAAAAATACATTAGAATTTCAGTGGGTTGTTGGATATAAATCTTAACTAAAATTTTCAGTATTATGACATCAGAAGTCTAGATATAGGAAGGGCTTATGGAGAGTTTGGGTAATTCCTGGTTTCTGCCAGGCTGTTTCACAGAATTTTGAAGCCTATCATGTTAGAGGTAAAAATTATTGACAAGTTGAAAAAAATAAATTTTGGTTTTGAAATTAATAGAATGATTAGCTGTGATTGCTGTGGGAAAGGAAGATAACCGTGATGTTACAACTTTTGTTTAAGCATGCTGGGATTCAAAAGTATACCGTCTTTCTAAAAATCATCTTTTAAACTTTCACAGAAATGTCTTAGAGCTGCTTTATTTTACATGTTCCTGGAAAAACAGTCCATTCCCATTTACTGCCTGGGTTTAATGTCTCCATAAAAATTGTTTTGTGTTTCAAGTCAGTTTACAAATAATTTATTGAACAATGAAGGGATCGTGAGAAATGACTTTATTAGGACTTACTAAGAATTTGAGCATAGCAACCCCAAACCAAGGTTTGTATAGCCAAAACGGGTAACATTCTCTGAATACAACTGCTCCTCAGCTGTTATGCATGAATCTGGAAATATCCTTCTTGTAAATACTGATTCCAGATTTCAGATATATCTCTAATTGCTTATCATTACTTCTATTTTATTTTATTTTATTATTTTATTTTATTTTTTTAAAGAGGGAGACAAGGAACATGTGTGCGAGGGGGTGTGGGTGAGGGAAGGGGCAGAGGAAGAAGAAGTGAAAATCCCACGCAGACTGCATGCCTAGTTTGGAGCGCATTGTAAGGCTTTGTCTCATGAATCTGAGATCACGACCTGAGCTTAAATTAAGAGTTGGACTCTTAACCAACAGAGCCACCCAGGTGCCCCCTCCTCTTGTTCTTCTTGCACATACATCATCAAATACCATGCTTGAGAATTTTTTGAAATCTTGGATAACTCATAGTTTTGTGGAAGAGAAGAAGACCATTGTCTAGGTCTGAGGTAGGTAGGTGGGACATTCTCAAAGCCCTTCAAGACTTGTGGAGCAGTTTGGGGCTATCGTACATCAGTGAGTTATTTTTTTGGTGTTTCTTGTGGGCCTTCCTTTAGTTTGCCTTCATTGTCTCTCAGAGACTGGTGTTGGTAAGAATTTTGACTATAGGCAAAGTTCCCTTGGTCATTAGTTTGTATGTCTTCTTATTTATACTTTGTCACCACAAGGTGCCAGATTTTGGGAAGGACTATTTAAAAAATTACTTTCTGCGGTGTGGTGGTGCCTGGGTGGCTCAGTCAGTTAAGCATCTGCCTTTGGCTCAGGCCCTGATTGGGGTTGAGCCCCACATCAGGCTCCCTGCTCAGTGGGGATTCTGCTTCTCCCTCTCCCTCTGCTTCTCTCTGTACCGCCCTGCTCATGCTTTCTGTCTCTCAAATAAATGAATAAAATAAAAAAAAAAAATTGGGGGGGGAAGGGGTGAGTATTATATCTGTTCTTAGTCAAAATTTGGAGTATTTTAGAAGAAGCTCAAAGAAATGAAAGACCAGTACTGCTATGAATTTGGTAGAAAATGTCACAACCTTCTTGTGACATGCCTTAATTCATTGGCTCATTCTGCCTGTTTCTAAAATCTCATTGGCTGAGCTAGATTTAAAAGGCTATGTAAGGGGTGCCTGGGTGGCTCAGTTGGTTAAGCGACTGCTTTTGGCTCAGGTCATGATCCCGGAGACCTGGGATCAAGCCCCACATTGGGCTTCCTGCTCTGCGGGAGGCCTGTTTCTCCCTCTCTCAGTCCCTCTGCTTGTGTTCCCTCTCTTGCTGTGTTTCTCTCTGTCAAATAAATAAATAAAATCTTAAAAAAAAAAAATAAGAGGCTATGTAAGATGTGGTCTTAGGTGGGCTTTTTCCTCTTCCTACTATCATTCACTCTAGCTGAATCAAATCAGTCTTCCTTTCCTAAGGTATTTCCACACTGGAAGCTTCCGCACTTAAGCACATAGCTTGGCAGAGGCAAGTGCAAGGGGACTGGAGTCAGATCAACTTCATTTTGAGCCTTACTCAAGATTTTCGACCTTGGGAAAGTCACTTGACTTCACTGAGCCTCTCGTGCTTTATCTACAAATGTTGCTAAGTTGTGATGTTTATTTTTTTATTAAAAAAGATTATTTAGAGAGACAGAGAGGCAGCAGGAGAGGGAGCGAAATCTTTAAGGAGACTCTCCACTGAGCACAGAGCCTGATGTGGGACTAGATAGATCCCAGGACCCCAGGTTCATGACCTGAGCTGAAATCAGAGGTTTGCCGCTTAACCAAGTGAGCCACCCAGGCGTCCCCAAAGTTATGATATTTAAATGCCATGATAAATGTGAAAGCATTTGACCTACAGGTCACTTAGTAAATCATCTCTTCCCTTATCCTTGACTGAGCTAATACCGTAATGATCCCTGACCTTTCTTAAAAGAGGCAACACACACACACACACACACACACACACACACACACACACACACACACAGAGTAAATTTGAAAGGTGTCTTGAGAATTGTCGTACCCGTTGAGATGATTCTTTAAGGTATAATTCCACCTGTGTTCTTGATCTACCACTTAGAATCCTTGCCCTTCTCATTTGTTTTCACCAATCCCACTGACCTTGTGGGCTAATTCTCTTGGGGTATAAAAGCATTCGTGTTTTTTTTTTTTCCTCCATGTATAAGCAAAACAAAATAATATGTCAAGTCAAATGAATAGCAGAAGCAAAATCCAAGCAAACAAAATACCTTCCTCTAAAACCACCTCCTAAAGCTGCATTCAACTCACATTTATCTTTAGAGGCCTGAACTCACTGGCTTTCGTGGCATTACCACAGAACATCCCAGCAGAGAACCACAGCTTAACATGATTAAAGCGAAATCCACTTCAGCATGGATTTCTTATATTCTTGATCTGAGTGACACTATTATTCACCCAGTTGCCCATGGTAGTACGTATAATTTATTGAGGTATAATTTATGTATGATAAACTATACCTATTTAAAGATGTAATGTGACCAACTTTGACATCTAGTCACTGCGAAACCACCACCCCTAGTCAAGATATTAAATACTGCCATCAGCCTGACAAGGTTTCTTGTACCACTTTGCAATCAGTTCATCCTTCCTCTGTCCTTGGCCCTAGGGAACCAGCGATCTACTTCAGTCACTATAAATTAGTTTGCATTTTCTGTAATTGTGTATAAATGTATTCATATCTGTATCAGCGTTCACTGGGAAAAAGAATTGATAGGATGGATATATAGATATGGATGCTATATATATCTATAGGTTTAAAAAAAGATACATTTTAAGGGATTGACTCCCATGATTGGAAGGGCTCACAAGTCCAAAGTATTCAGGGCAGGAATTCAGGAAACTAATGGAAGAGTCGCTGTTACAGTCTTGAGTGTGAAGTCTGTGAGGTAGGCCAGCAGGTTGGAAATTCAGACAGGAGTTGGTATTATAGTCTTGAGTCCAAAATCTGTAAGGCAGGCTGGAGATTTGGGTAGGGTTTCCTATAGTACAGTCTTGAGGCAGGATTCCTTCTTCTCTGGGAAACCTCAGGTTTTGTTCATAAGTTCTTCAGCTCCCCATAATTGGATATCATGTGTTGTAAATTTCTTCTTCAGAAAGGACTTTTTTTTTTCTTCTCCTAAAGTAAGGACTCTTAAACTTTTTTTTTTTTGATCTGTGTTCAAGCCTTCATTTTCTTTGAACTTCACCTTGAGATATTTTTCTCGTTGATGTTCTATGCATGGTGTCTTCCTTCTCCAATTCATTTCTGTAAATGCCGCAAGTTACTATTCTAAACCTCAGTCTGTTCATGGTACTCCCTGCTGAAACAACTCCCTCAATAACTTTCCAGTTCCCCAAAACTGCCTAATTCTAGGTGATGTCTTCTCATGGAATGTCTATGTTATAGAATGTAGCTTGGGGAGAGAGAAAATCAGCCAGTTTTCTATGTAATGATCTCAAACTTGGAGGACTTAGGCATTATAACATTCTGTTGTCATTATTTCTTTTATTAGTCTGAATTCTTTAAAAATTTTTTTTATTTCTTTTTTTTAAAAGATTTTATTTATTTATTTGACAGAGAGAGAGAGAGAGATCACAAGTAGGCAGAGAGGCAGACAGAGGGAAGCAGAGGAAGCAGGCTCCCTGCTGAGCAGAGAGCCGGTAGTGGGCCTCCATCCCAGGACCCTGAGATCATGACCCGAGCGGAAGGCAGAGGCTTAACCCAGTGAGCCACTCAGCCGCCTTAATTCTTTTTTTTAAGTTGGCAAGTCCAACTCAAAGCTTGAAGATCTCATGAGATCCTGAGATCAAGACCTGAGCTGAAATCAAGAGTTGGACACTTGACTGACCGAGCTACTCAGATGCCCCTAACCTGAACTTTTGTTAACGCATTGCTTTTAATATTCTTCTTAGTTTCTAGTACAGACCATTGTGGCATAGGAAGTTTTTGTATCTGTTGTTTTATTTTGTTTTTTCCTTTAGGAATTCAAAAAACAGTAATGGAAATCACTGACTTGAAGAGAAAACCAGGCAGCCAGTAATTTTTGGATGCTGTATT